>JADRCD010226335.1:0-18773 GCA_019843815.1 Montemys delectorum
AAGGCAAATGAAGCTCTAGGCTTCTGGGAAGCTCAAGCAACTTCTGAAAAAGTGAGCTCAGATCCATACACTACCCTAACGCCCCTTTACTACCCGCAAGCTACTGTCAAAGTCCTATACTCTGGGGTTGAAGATGGATGACCACACTTAAAGGTCCCCGGCCCATGGCACACTTAAAGGTCCCGGGCCCATGGGCCCATGGACAGCACTCGCCACAAGTGGCATTGAATAGCAGCTGAAAGAGGGGCTGGAGAGATAGCTTAGTAGTTAAGAGCACTGATTGTTCTTCCAGAGGTTCTGAGTTCAATTCCCAGCAACCACATGGTGGCTCACAAAATCTGTAATGGGATTAGATGTCCTCTTCTGGTGTGTCTGAAGAGACAAACAGTGTATTCACATACATAAAATGAATAAATAGTTCTTTTAAAAAAGAAAGAGAGAGAGATCTGTAAGGCAGAGGTCACACAGATCTCGGGGTAATCAACAGTTTGTCTGCTTCTGTGTTTCAATAGAGGCTGCATATGGAACATTCTAGAACATTTGCAAGTATCCCTGATGCAACCCTGTAGAACAAAGATGCATTTGGTATGGGGTCAATTATGGCTCCTTTCCAACTGGAAACCTAGATGAGATCACCTCCTGCCATACCTCGCATGAGGGTTGCTGTCTGTCAGCAGTAACTCTTTTGACTCATTTTTATGGAATACCATCATGCTAGGCACTGGAAACAAACCATGATCAGGACCGACGGAGTCACTGCTCTACGGAACTCACAGTGTCAAGCTCCACATGCTGCAAGTATGTGGAGCTGATCCTTTAAATCACAATAACACTTCAAAAATGATGAGCCTAGCTATGGATGCTCAGTGTGGGCCAGCTTCATAGAGGCTCCTTGTAAGCCTCCCTTGAGTCCTGGCCATTCCTTTGGGCCAGGCGAGAGCCTCTTAGGCCCATTCTTTTCTGAATAAATCCAAGGAGGCCTTCACCTTCTGGGCAGCTCATTGTTTATTTGCTCATTCACCAAACATAATTAAGAACCTAGCTCCAGGCACAAGCTCTGGGCTAAGGGCATAACTCTGAGTAACATTTCCCTATCTCATCCTGGAGGACAGCGTCTAATGGAACTGTGGAGCTAAATTTGGAGAAACTTGGATGGCCTGAATTTAGAACTTTTAAGGGTGAGACGTAAGCCAGCCATGATTGTTAACGGGAAAAGAGGGCAATGGCTGCTAATGGCAGTTGAAGCTTACCATGAACTAAGTGTTTTTTATATGCAGTTCTCACAGCCACTTTGTGAAGTGGACACTATTATAAAAAAAAATCTGTGCAGCAGGCCAAGAGAGAGACTCTTCGGGAGCTAAGGCAGTGTGCCCAAAGTAAAGTAGCTGGTGGAGTGGCTTGGGTCTGGAAGGAAACTATGTCACAAAATGTGGCCTGTGCCTTTGTCACACAAATCTAGGCATTACCATACACTGTAGACAGGAGGGAGCAAAGTAAGTGAAGGGCTAAAACGTAGTTTCCTTACATACCAATTTCCTGAGCCTGTCTGAAGAAATTAGAGTGCAGGCCCAGAGGTGGGGGGTGGGGGTGGGGTGCAGACTAACAAGAAAGCAGTAGAATACAACTGAGACCTGAGGTCAGCAGCACTTGGCTCCCCAAACATTAGATACCATTGTGGCAGATGGTCTCGTTAGCTGCCAGAGGGGCCAGTCTTAGCCTATGGAGCTTTGACCACTCTGGCTATTGAGCCTCTCCTTCTGCAGTGTTAGCCTGGGGAAAGGGGGCAGCAAGAAGGGAGATGACGTGACTAGGCAGAAGATTGCCACTGAGCCCACTGCAGCAATGTCAATAGCATCATAGGCATACCCACCAGGTCTCTAGTACAACAAGATGTAGACAGGAGGAGCAAGAAGAGGCCACAGGCTAAAGTCACAGTGTTACCTAATGGTTCTGCAACTCTCCCTCTGAGGGAAGGAGCATGGTGCCTGGCTGGCTTGTGAGCACACACACACACACACACACACACACACACACACACACTTTGCTAGACTGGTTTCAAAAATCACATTGTGTTGTGCAAAAGCAGTATTTCGTGGTGAGTAGGGGTATAGGCAGAGCGAGAAGGGAGCAGAGCACAGATGAGAGTCTGAGGCATGAAGATGATGAGTTCCTGGATAGCCTGGGCTTCACGGTGAGACAGAGGCAGATGCCATAAGTGTGCAGTCTTTCTCCACCTGCTGGCTATGTGACTGAGCCCTTGTTACTTAGCAACCATGTGCCTCAGTTTCCTTAATCATAAAAATGGGGTAGTGGGTGGGATAGCCAAAAAAGTTAAGTATGTGATGGGTAAAGTATTCTCTCTCTTAGCATTCCAATGTGAAGTTAGAAACAAGTCTCAGAAAACATCATTAAGTGTTTTTGAGACTGACTATCCATTTAAAATTATAGCTGGTAAGGGCTCAGGGGTAGGGGCCTACATAATGCACAAAATACTTTGGATTCTACCTCCAGCATCTTTGGAAAACAAAATACTAACCAGAACAGTAGGTGTAGTGACCCACATCTATAATCCAACACAGGCAGGCTGAGGCAGGAGGATGACTAGTTCAAGACCAGGGTAAGTTACACAGTAATATTCCTTCTCAACAACAAACTGCAGTGGTTCTAGAGGCACGGAAAGGCAGTCCCAAATGGGAACCATCTTCTTTAAGCTTGAGGCGGATGCTGGCATGTTCATGCACATTGTTAGAAAGTTGGACAGGGAAGACAGAAGAGCTGACTGGAGACATCCCAGCATCACCTCCAGCTCAAACCTCATTTTATGGGGCTTGAGAAAGCCACAGCTACATAGAACAAGGAGGCAGAGTAGAAGCCTTCATGATGCACACCTGCTGTTGCAATGTGGATGTGGAATTCCCCCTCGAAGGGGCGTTAGTCCCTAGGACAGCACTGTTACCACACAGTGTTGACTTTTAGGAGCAGGTACCCTCTAGGGGTGTCTAGGTCATTTCAGCCATGCCTTCAAAGGGTCTATGGACCCTCCATCTTTTTATTCTGTTTCCTGGCACATGATGTAAGTGATTTGTTCACTACCCACCCCAAGCCATGATGGACTGCTTTTGCTAGAGGCCCACAGCCTGATCTTGAACTGTATCCAAAACTCAATCAAAATAATCTCTCCTCTCCTTCTTCCTCTGCCTCTCCCCCTCTTCCTTTCTCCCCTTCACACACACACCCTTGTGTAAGCCAGAATAGAGTTTTCCCTCAATCACTTTTCACCTCATTTTTTTTTGATACATAGTCTCTCATCGAACCCCGTCTGTCTATACTGACCAGCTAGTCTCAAGGATCCCCATGTCTATGCATGCCCAGTGCTGGGGTTACAGGTATGTATATGGCTGTACTTGGATTTTTATGTAGGAGCTGGGGCTCTAAACTCAAGCCCTCGGGTTTGCATGGCAAGCACTTCATCAATGAGCCATCTCCCCAGACTCTCAGACCTTGGTCTTTCATTGACTCAGATATTTCACTATTGTAATCCAAAGGTGACTAATACACTCACCTTCCTCACCACAAAGCTGATGTTGTGTAGCACTGACTTGGGGCTGCCACTTTGCCACTCCGGGCCAGCAACTCCCTGCTCTGGTCGACTTTGCTCACTGTATAGCTCTGGCCTCTGTTTCTTGAAAATGTGCCTTTTCTGATCGTGTGCCTTTGGCGGGTCACTTTTCCTGTTGATTTCTTGTTCCCATGTCAGGGTGGCATTTGCTAAAAGCAAGATAGTATCTGGGTCTTCTGGTTGGGTGATGTAGGATGGGGGACTTTTAGCTATGAGAATTTTCTAAGATTAAAGAGACAACAGTAAATGGGCAGATGTCATCCATTTGCAAGAATCCTCCCAAAATATCTTCTAATGACCCCCAAATTAGAATCTTGACATTTCTACCTAAGACAATCAGGACTGACCAGAAGTTGTTCCCCCAGGAGCGCTGCAGCAGAAATAGTCCATGGATTGGAACTATCCAGGACAGGTATCTTTTAACCCTGAGGCCTATATGGGTCATCCACATTGGAGAATGCTGATCTGGCTACGTTTCATCCTCCTCTGCCACACAGTGAGCCTCTGCCCATGGCGGGTGGCCTTCACTGCATGACAGATACATATGAAACTGAGGTCCATTTGTTCAGTCTCTTTATCCTCTACCCCACTCAGCTCAACAAAACACTTGCAAGTTCCTAAATGGTACTTGTCAGGCCTCAGGGGTTCATCGTAGAAACGAATACATAAACAAAGATTAACTGTGAGAAGGGGACATGCACAGATCAGCACAGTGAAGTATGACAAGGACACAGCATTGTAATGGCCAGAGAAAGGACATATGACTCCCCTTCCTTGAAGTCTGTGTGTTTGGTACCTGAGCTGAGGAAGAGGAGAGAGCAGGAACATGAGAGTCGAGACCACAGCACGGCAGACAGGGAGGCACGCAGAGCATGGTCTAGTGGTTTGCCACAGCATGAAATAAGCCGTCTGGGATTGCTGAATCACAGAGCTCAAGGTAGAAATGGGATGGGAAAGAAGGGTGGAGAAACTGAGGGGCCAGTGATAAGGGCACGGGTGGAGTCCTGGAGGAGACCACGGTTCACGGGTGCTGATCAGGTGACCGCTAGTGGGCAGGCCAATACTTTAACAGCTCTTTGAGAACTGAATGTAGTAAGGATTGGAGGACAACAGTTTTGGGAAAGGAGGGCTAGTGTATAAATCATGCTGAGTTCAGAAGACACATGATGGAGACCTCAGTGAAGGTGATGGAGCAGTGTGGAGGTTGCAGATTCAAGAAATAGCTCCCTTCTCTGAATCCAAAACACCTGTACTTGTTTTCTAGTACAAGGGTACACAGAGTGAACGAGGGGCTGCTGACCCTTGTGCCTCTAAGAGGCAACAGTGTACTTCCAGTCCTGGCTTACAGGAGCGCCTCTCCATATTGAGAGGACAGTGACTAGAGTCTTCATAGGGCTCTACTCAGAAACAAGGAAACGGGCAGGAACCCAGGGTGCTTGAGAAGACTCCAGATTTCACAGATAACCGAGCTGCCATTCTGTGGTCAGGAATGTCCTTCTCCTTTTCCTGCCTGGACTTCAAACCTGTCAAATGCCATGCTCGAAACTCATATGTACACAGCTTACTAGGGCCCCGGGTTCTGTACCAGAGTGAGAGCTCCTAAGGATAACTCTCTCTCTCCTCTCCTCCCCTCCCCTCTCCTCTCCCCTCCCCTCCCTTCCCCTCCCCTCCCCTCCCCTCCGCTCTCCTCATTTCTTACATGCCTCCAATTGTCTTTGGTGGACAGCATGGCTAAATGACAACCCTGAGGTGGTTCATGTCCCTACGCTCATCACAAGACACACCAGGGGCTGAGTCAGTAGAGGGCCAGCTGCACTGCTGGAGAAAATGTGACTCACACCTTAGGTGGGTTGTGGGGGGGGGCGGTGAGGAGCATCCCCTATGTCAATAAAGACTCGGTCATGGTTCTCCTCCACAGGGTCTCCTGCAAAACCTTGACCACTCATTCTCTCCATTGCACACTAACTCTCCCATCTTCATATCCACACAGCCGCAGATGTGACCCGGCCCCCAGGAGATCTGGGTACCACCCCCATTCCCAAGCATCACCCACCCACCCCAAAAATGAGATCTCTTCCCTACTCACCCAGCATTACTTATACCTTCATTCTCCTTAGAGAGACACTGGCTTCGGCCACTGCTTTGACCGAGAAAGGCAAGATTGCAATTGAAAACTTCATTACATTAAACATGGCAATCACACTAAATGCCTGAAGGAGGAAACAGAGGATTGAGGGTTTAGGACTACAGGTTGCTTTAGCTCCAAGCTGCTCTATCCATGGGGGTTGGGATGGGGGAAGTATTAAGTATGTTATGCTTACTGACATAAGGAAACAGTGGCACAGTTGGGATTCACAGAGGAACACGTTTTCATTTCATGGCTCAGAAACCATGGGTTGGCAAACTGGAAGCAGTAGCTTTTGAATCTATTTTGTTTTGGGAATTTACACATACACACACACACACACACACACACACACACACACACGCACGCACAAAAGTTGGGAAACATATACCTGAGACTATCTCCCAGCTTCATATATACATATCTCCATCCATACTGTGTCCTTATTCAAATCAAGACTGCTCATTCAAAGCCCTGTCAGGATTTGCCTAACTCACTTTCATCTAGGCCAGTCAGAGGCATCTGACCTCTGGGGCCACAGCATCTTTCACCAGGGCACACAGCTCCGAAGTTTCCCCACTGAGCCTTATCCAGTATCCCTGGATATTAGAGCTCCTTGGTGAAGACAAACTTTCTTCTTTCTGATGGTACCCTGGGGGGCATCACTTCATCTCTCAAACACCATCTTCTTCTCACACATCTGACTTCATCTAGCAGCCTCTTTCTACCCCACTTAAGAAATTAATAACACAGCTTCCTCCGGAAAATCCCAGGTGACGTAGCCTGTTGCTGAACAGGCCCTGTGGACACGTTCTAGGTTTGAGCCAATTCTATGTTGCTAAGAGGATAGCAACAAATGCTTCCATCACATCTGCTCCTAACTCTCTAAATCCACAAGTACAACAAAAACAAGAGCAAAAGAAACTAGATCTTGACAGACAGTACACGGGCTACCTGGCAGACCCGGAAGCCAATCTCAGGATAACATGATCCTAGCAGAGAAAAGGAACCAAAAGGAATCAAAAGAAATCTCCTGAACCAGGAGATTTATTTTGGATCTTGCTTTCTTCTAAACTATCATGTCAGAAAAATTAGCATCATTTGGTTTTTCCTCTTTTTGATGTAATAGAACTAGAGGGTATGTGAGTGTGTGCGTGCATGAGTGCGTGGGGAACCATCAAAAGCAGTCACAATAACTGAGCAGTGTTCTGCTCAAGCAGGACACCATTGCCACTCATTCTGGCTTTGGGCTCATGACCAAGTCCAAAGCCTTACAGTGAGAGTAAAAGGGGTCCAAAGAGCCTGAAATGACATCACCCTCTCAGATACAAAAATAACATGGATGATGATAGAATTAGCAGAGGATGGCCAAGCAAAAGCTCCTGCTTCTCCTCATGACTCCCCACCCCACCCTGACATCCTTGCTTGGGGGTGCTATGTTTCCTCTAGGAATTTAGCTAGCCCTCTCCCTACCCCACCCACCCCACACACATCCTTCTCCCTTGCTTTTCTTTTGCTGACTCTCCTCCAGCTACTTGTCCTGCAGATCCTTGGTTTGCTACCTTAGCTGTGTTTTTCTTCAATTAAATCCAAGAGCCGTTCCCCCTCTAGCTCAACATTCTTTTACCTTTGAATGTTCTGTTCCTTGTCAAAAAGCCCTCATGCTTTACAGTCATCCCACTTCCCCTCAGAGGCTCCAGCCCACACTCATGTGACCTGGGTGAAAGCAGGTAATGTAGAGCATCTAAGGGCTCCCCGGGGCCCCTCACCCTCACCCCACCCCCACGATTCCCAGGGCTTTATGCAAAACTACTCACTCACCCCACTCTTCCCAGCTACACTGACAGGAACTACTACCAGGCTGCTTTTTGACAAGGAAAGTAGAAGCCAGGAATGGCCAAAGGCTGATGACAATTCATAGATGGGGAGTAGGAGAGTCAAGAACTAAACAGGATAGGCCCAGCTCTCAAGCTCGGAAGAACCCTGACTCTGACCCCATCCTGATCCCTTTGATTTCGCGCTACCAGAGAACAATGTAGAGTTGCCCTGTTTGTAGCACACGGCCACAGGAGAAGACAAGCAGCCAAGTGTTCTCTAGGTCTCCTGTCCACCCCACTCCCACCATCAATTCACCAAGTGTGCTCCCCTTTTAACAGCCACCTCTTCCCTGCATGGACAGAGTAAGAATAGTGGTCAGATTCTCCTGAGGTCCACCCAAGCGTTCCTATGCAAACTGGGTCAGAGTCTGGGTTATGACTCAGTGGGACGACGCTTGCCTAGAATGAATGGGCAAGGCCCAGGGCTCAACCCCTAGCACTGAGCAACTACATTTAAGTCTAATTAATTAATCCAAGTATCCTGGCATCATTTGGTATACTGTAACTAGGGTTTCTAACGCCAGGCACAAGAGAGATGGAAAGGGACTGACTTCTCACCAGGGGCTTGCCAAGGATAGGGCGCAAATATGGCCTGGTTAGAGGTAACTCTTACCACAGGGGCAGTGAGCTTGCGTTTCAGGAAAATGTGGCAGGTGAAAGTAGACACAATGGCTATGGTGGACACAATGGGAGCCAGGGCTGAGTTCCCACTTTGGACGTATCCAGCCTTTTCCAGTAATTTTTTTTCTCTCTTTCTTATGTCTGCAAAAGAGAAGGCAATCAGGGAGTGATTTTATTTTGTAGGCCAAAACATAGCCTCCAGAGTGGGGAAAAGGCTCAGCAGGTAAAATGTTTGTCACACAACTTTAAGGATCAGAATTTGGGCCCCCAGAACCCACATGAAAACTGGGCAGGAAGGGTCACTGACTAAAATCCTGGCACTCAGAAGGCAGAGCAGGGGATCTCTGGGGCTAGCTGGTTAGCTAGACTAGCCAGAATCAGCAAGTTCCAGGTCCAGTGAAAGACCCAGCCTCAGTGGACTTGGTAAAGAGTAATCAATGAAGGTGCCACCAAATGTCACCTTCAAGCCTCTACATGCCTGCACCCATACATATATAAGCCTGTAATCGTACTGCACACTGCACACACACACACTTGCTCCAAGAGAAAGAAAAATGTTTTGGCCTGAATGAGAATGGCCCCCATAGACTCATGTGTTTGAATGCTTTGTCTCTAGTTAGTGGAACTGCCTGAGAAGGATTAGGAGATATGGCCTGTTGGAGTGGATGTGGTCTTACTGGAGAAGTGTGTCGCTGGGAGTTGGCTTTGAGGTTTCCAAAGGCCATGCCAGGCCCAGTCTAGCTCATCCGCTCCCTGCTGCCTACAGATCAGGATGGAAACTCTAAGCTACTGCTCCAGGACCATACTTGCCTGCCTAGCACCATACTCTCTGCCATGCCAATCATGGAAAAATCCTTTGAAACTGTAAGAAGCAAGTTCCCAATTAAATACTTCTCCTAAGAGTTGTCTTGGTCATGATGTTTGTTCATGGCAATAAAATCGTAATACGGGTGAAAATATATGAATTATTTTTGCCTGATTCTTCTCCAAATAAAGGTGAAATGAAACATATTGGAACTCCAGGACATGAAGCTAGCAGCACCAGGATCCCGGTGATGGTTCCTAAGGTCCCTCCCAGCCCTGAGACTCCATAGATTGAGGCACAAATCCGATGCTACAGGAGTCAGACAAGAACACTACAGGCTAGGAATGAGCACAATGAGACCGAAGCAAGAATGTGGAGGGTAACAGAATGGAAAGGCCCATCGGGCCCAGGGAGCCTCATGTGACTGGACCTTCAACTGCCCAGACTCCGTGGTTGCGCTGTTATGTGCTAGCGCCCTAAGTTGAAAAGAACATGTGTGAGCATCTTGGAGCCACTGGCGTGTGTGGTAGCCTGGAGACATTCAAAGCGTGGCCTCTGTCAGGTGTCCCAGGAACAGACACAAAACTTGAAAAGAATGCCTCCTCTCCACAAGTCTGCCAGGTGCTGCTCTCTGATGCTTATGGTAACTCTAGCCTCCTGTGCAAAAGCACCTTCACACGGGCACTGTGGCAGGACAGCCTTCTTACCTCACTAGATCCCACATTCTTCTAACTACTGTGACAAGGAGAAGGCAGTACCGTGCCCTCTGAACAGAATAGGACCTGCTCAGCAGGGGATGTCGTTTTCCTTTTAAGTATTGGATCCAGGACTCTACTGTCTACTAGGGATGGCTCCCCGTAAGCCCTCACCCCCAAGCTTCCCTCAGGCCTTCTGTAGTACTCTCCCGATTTATCTTACAGAACGGTCAATCACATGTTCAGTTATTTGGGAAGTTAGTTTGGTATCTACTATACTACAGGTGCTGTGCCAGCAAGTAGGGTCCCAGCCCTCTCCCCCTGAGGAAGATAGGCAATAAGGAAAACCAGAAATAAATGCCTGCAATCCCACCAGCTTGGGAGGTGGAGGCAAAGGGATCTTGACTTGGAGGTTAGCATGGGCTTCACAGCTGGCTCCAGGCTAGCTGAAAACGCTGTTGCAAAGGAAAAATAGTAACAATGATAGTAAAAAACTGAGTAAGATGATTTCAAATTGTGTCAGTGATCAGAAAGAAATAACCAGAGCTAAGGGGTAAGGGAACACCGGTAGGCTGTGACCGGGTTTGGAACATTGGTCCAGGTGAGCTACAGAAGTCAGGAACAGCGAGACCCAAGATCAACACAAAGTCAAAATGAACGTCTAACAGACGGCCAGGCAGTGGAAGGCACCTGAAGCATGAAGGAGCATGGGATATTGCTCTGGGAACAAACGAAGGTCCTCATGACTGGAGTAAAGGGAGCAAATGTTATTGGAAAACAAAGTCACCAGAGGCCAGAGCTACTGAGCCAAATGAAGGAATGTGGTCCTCACTAGAAAGATCTAAATTTGAGTGGTCTAAGTGATAAAAGAAACCACTGAAGCATTTCTAGCAAGGGAGAGACATCGGCTGCTTCTACTTCTGTATAGTCTCTGAGAGGAGACTGGCTTGGACAAGGTGGCAGTGGAATAGAGAGAAACAGATGGGTTCTGGATAGGTCTGAAGCCGGCAAACATAGGGCTACTTCCAAGCTTAGTCCTGCCATACTCCCCAGCCTTTACGGTGGAAACCTTCTCCTGGACATCTGTGTAGCTCCCCGGTCTGCAAATAGTATGTGTGTCAGTGTGTGTGTTCATGTGAGTGTGTGTGTGAGTGTCTGTGTATGTCTTAGTGTGTGAGTATGTATATGAGTGTGCTTTGTGAATGTGTATTGTGTATGTGTGTGTGTAAATGTATGTGTATGTGTGTGAGTGTGTACATGTGAGAGTGTGTATGTGGCTGTGTGTATGTGTGTGTGTATGTGTGAGTGTGTGTATGTTTTATGTGAGTGTGTATTGATTGTGTGTATGTATGTGTGTGTAAGTGTGTATGTAAATGTGTGTATGTATGTGTGTATGAGTGTATGTATGTGTGTAAATGTATGTGTATGTGTGTGAGTGTATGTGTATGTGAGTGTGTGTGAGTGAGTGTGGGTGGGTAGGTGTGTATGTATATGACTGTAAATATCTTCAAAGTCAAGGAAACAGCCTGACACAGTTTCTTTACTGCTCCAATATGTTTGTGGATTATTTTTGTAAGGGTAACTAGCCAGCACCAGGCTCCCTGTGCCCCAGAAAAGGCAAAACCATATGCCACTCACCCTTGGGTTCATTAGAACAGATGCCTGGGCCTATTACAAAATCGCTACAATCTTTGGAAAAATTCTTTGACCTACAGAGCACCTTAGGAGGCCCCCTCAGCACCCCACCCCCGCTTCAATGCCTGGCCCCCACAGAACTTGAAGAACCTCTTAAAAGAGCATGCTCTACCCATTTAAGTGCTTTGCAAAGCAGCTGCTCATCTTACCGTGAATGGTGTTCATAAAAGATTTCTCCCATGCGTACATTTTAATCAGCTTGATGCAGGTCAGAAACTCATTCATTGTCTGAACCCGCTTGTCTGTCACTGAAATTGCTGATCTTCGGAAAGCTGAGTTGAGTTTGGCCATAAACATCTGAAATCGAGGTACAAGCAACTGTGTTCAGGGAGAACTGCTGAATTGCACTTGGCCTACAAATCCAAGGATTGGAACACAAGCGCCAAACAAAGTTCTAAGGGGACTTGGCTGAGATCCTGAGTCCTCCCTCTGCATTATGGCAGCTGACTTGGCCTGGAGGAAACCTCTGGGAATCTGTCAGGTGACATAGTGATGTACCAAGAAGTAGGGTAGGGAAGTAGGAACTTTGGCAGACTGCGTAAGCATCCCTCCTCCCCGAGGGCACTCAAATTCGAGTTCTTAGAGAATGACACTGAGCCAACTGAAGGTAGAACACCTGTGTTCGTAGAGAGGGGTACGGGCTTTGGGTGTATGCCCTCTGCACAACTCAGCAAAGGCATGTATGCTGGTTGCAAATGTCAAGTGTTTCGCATTGCACATCCCAGACTTACCTGAATCGGAATGAATATGAGATACACACATATCCCGACAAGAGCTGTGGGCCCCAGAATGAAAAAGGCATACACCGCACAAACAACCATTAGGATCGGGATGGTGGCTGGCAAGGGACAAAACAAGGCAGCCTCAAACAAGGAATAACTATCACTTGATAGTATATTGAGAACCTAGAAAGAAAGCACATAGGTTCAGGCTTAGGATCCTTCCTGAAGCTCTCTGATTGGCAGGAGGCAGGACATATCAAGGGATCGGTGTGAGGAGTTGTGTGGGTAGCATGCTGAAATGCTGTTTATGTCTTGATGAGCACAGCTCTGCTTCACTCAAGGCAGCAACACTCCCAACTCAAAGACCACTCTTCTAATGGGCGCGGTGACACAGGTATGTGATCCCAGCACCTGGGAGGTTGCAGTAGGAGGAGTGTGAGTTCTAGGCCAGCCTGGGCTGCACTGTGAGACTGTCTTCAAATCATCAAAGAAGGAAATGGAGAAAGATGGAGGGGGGGGGAGAGGAGGAGGAGGAGGAGGAGGAGGAGAGCTCTCTTTCCCCTTTGTGCAAAGACGGTGGCCACGTGGCTCTGGGATTGAAAGTAACATGTAAGCCAAAGTATGGAACAAGATCTGGGGAGAATGTTTAAGGAGAGCGGAGCTCAACCCTAGGGGGACACATTATTTGTTTTTCTCGTCTTCCCTCTACTGACTTTCTGAAAAGGGTTAGAGAGGTTGGATCTCTTACAATTGTCCTGAATTGTTAGGAGAGATGTGTAGTAAGGAGGAAATGTTGAAGGACGGGAAGGCTCTCAAAGCCACCCTCCCCCAAGCCCTGAATTGCCATCTTCTAAACTCCTTTTACATCAAGTGAAATAAATTCTTCTTCTTTACTATTCTTTCTTGGTTTGGTTTGGTTTGGTTTTTCGGCTATTTTTTTTTTTAAAGAAATCAGAGTTTTGTGTATCCCAGGCTGACCTCAGATTTGTGAGTGTAGCCAAGGATGACCTTGAATTTCATCCTCCTGCCTCTACACTCTAAGTGCTGGAGTATGCAGGCAGGAACCATCACATCTGGTTTGTGTGGTGCTGGGGACAGATCCCGGACTCTGTGTTAGGTGAGCACTCTGCTAACTGAGCTCTGTCTGTCCCCAACTCTTGTTTCCTTCTATGCAGAGGGTCTACTCATAGTTAGCATAAGTTGATTTGAACACAGTTCAAGGAGCCACTGGGAAAGAGAAGCAAGTCTTTTCACTAAATACTATAGGGGTTTGGGGAGGTTATTTCGAATAAGTGGCAAGGATTTCTTTCATTACTAAAGATTAGGGGCTTAAAACAATATCAATTTGTCAATTCTGAAGTACAATGCACATGGTTGCATTGTATTAGAATCTTACACAACTGGAATTTTTTTCCAAAAGGGAACAAGTTCTCACTACATAGCCTAGGCTAGCCTCAGTTTTTCCGTTGTTTCTACTCTGTGCCCTGAGTACTAGGATTACAGGCACACATTACTACTACTACTGAGTAGCTTGCCCATCAGTTTTACCAAATATTTATAGTGTGCTCAATACAACTTTATTGCCTCACCAGTAATCAAAGGGGTTGAATGATAGCAGGCTCTAGCCCTGTGCCAGCTTTTCAAATTCTGCAGCTCAGATGGGAGCCCTCCCGTCTGACTTCCTCTTGTGTTGTCTTGAGTCTCATTACCTCACTCAACAGGGGATTTGTTCACGTGTGAGTAGCGAAAAGGAAGCGGGGACTCCGTCCAGGAGGCACAGCCCACACATTCACAGAAACAGGGCCACCTTTTCAAGTGGAAGGTCCTCCTGGCCCTGCTTACCTCGCCTGCAGAGATGTGAGTTAATGTCTTGAAGGACAGCACGTTTTCAAAAATTAGCGTGGAGAGGGCCACCTTCAGTCGGATCGCTGTGCGGTAATTTATGGCCCAGGCAAGGGCCCAAAAGAGGACTTTGGTGAATTCTGTGGCAAAGAGGGCCAGACACAAGCAGATGCTAATCCCGATGTGTCCAGAGGAGATGCTGGTAATGTGCTGGAGGATTTGGTGAATGAGAACTGTCTGTAAAACAGTGCAGTGGAGAGAAGGGAGGGCCGCTGGGTGGAGCTCCACCCAGGAGGCCCCGGATGACAGACAGCAAGCTGACTTTACCGGCAGACATTCTATTTAATTTCAGTGGTGTTGGGTGCGCTTGACAAGAACTGGCTTTATGGAAATTCACCCTCAAGGAACACAGAGATAAAGACAATGAACTAAAAAGCCACTGACTCGTAGAGAAAAGTGACTAATGACATAGTTTGCCCAGCTGGGGACCTGGGAGACTATTGGAGGAGCCAACCCCACTCACCGGCCCCAAGGCAGCCATGATGATGCACAGGATGTTGGCTACAACATCCATCAGAACGCGGGTCCTCTGGAATTTCCAGACCACGCGGCCCAGAGAGGCCTGCTCAGGCCCTACCCTTTCTATTTCTTCATCCCAAAGGATTTGGAATCTGCAATGAAAGAAAAGCAGAGGGGGAAATGGACAGACAGTCCGTATCACCAATCAGCTGGAACTGCTTTGGTGGGCAAGCTCTTACAAAGGTGCATGGCACAGCCCCCGACCCAGGGATGGCTTTGAGGAAAACAGCATTTCTCTGCCTTCTTCCTCGGGGGCATGTGAATAGTGGTGGGGTGGAGTGGGAGGAGATGTCCAGCCAGAGCTGTTTATAACATCGGCACTACGCACCTCCCAAGCCCGCCTACTCAGCTTCCGGCTACCATGCCCATAATCATATGAAGACTGGGAGCAAACTAAAGTTAAAAGTCCTCCTTGGGGGGGTGAAATTGCCAGTTCTTTTAAAGCAAGGTATGATGGGACGTGCCTATATTTTCAGCCCTTTGGAAGCTGAGGCAGGAGGATTTCAAGTTTTAAGCCAGAGGAGGCCTTATAGCAAGACTTTGTCTCAAGGAAACAAGAGGCTGTCTGTTGCAAAGATGTGAAAGGAGTCCAGCATAACATGTCTGTGGCACATGAAGCAAAGGATGCCAGGAGAAAAGGCTGAGCAGATTCTCATGGAACTTCCAGGGCCGTAGGAAGGCCCTGAAGTGGTGCCATGTTCTAAGTGCATGCAAGGAAAACAACTGCAGATCTTTTAAGTTGGCTTGACGACATGATTTTCATAACTGAAAGGTTACTTGGTGGCTGTGAGCATGATTGGCTGTGGGTAGTCAAGGCAAAAGCAAAGGATCAGACCAGATGTGAGGGGCATCAGGCCGTAGGCACAGTGCTGGCAAGTCGAGTAGACTCAAGGACAGGTGGCCAGGAGGTGACAACAGGACTTGTTAATGGATCAGATGTGAAAGGGAAAGAGAATGAGGTCCAACTCTAGAGCCCAGTTACCCAGTCTTAGCAACTGTGAGAATGGGGTTAACAGAGACTTAGAAAGAGGAATAGTACATATGAGGTCTGGGCTGGGGGTCAAGAATGTAACTGGAAGCTCTTGCCTACTATCTGTAGCTAAGGAGTCAACACACAAGCAAAGAAAAACAAAAGTCCTACATTCATATCAACCCAGATGAGACAGCCTGCCCTCTAGCTATTGAAACTTGTTAAGAATCCAAGTGCTGCTGATGGAATTCAGATCCCAGAAGAGAGGCCTGGGGCTGAACGAGGCATGCCATTGAACAGCATTTATTTGGTACTTAATTTCCTGGCCTGAATGAAATCAGATGGGAACAAAGGGCAGCATGAGAGAGAAGATAATCCAAATTGGTGTTGGGAAGGAAACAATTTGTTTGTAATCCAAATGAAAGGGCTAGAGAGATGGCTCAGTGTTTAAGAGCACCGACTGCTCTTCCAGAGGTCCTGAGTTCAATTCCCAGCAACCACATGGTGGCTCACAACCATCTGTAATGGGATCTGATACCCTCTTCTGGAGTGTCTGAATACAGCTACAGTGTACTCATGTACATATAATAAACAATCTTTTTAAATTAAAAAATCCTAATAAAAAACACTAGCCAAAAAGCTAAAAGAAAAATCTAGCACCCCACAGACCCTGATCTAGCCCCTCAAAGCTCCCTGGAGACCTTCTCAAGACTGTAGGTGGCCAGGCAGAGGTGGCGCACGCCTTTAATCCCAGCACTTGGGAGGCAGAGGCAGGCGGATTTCTGAGTTCTAGGCCAGCCTGGTCTACAGAGTGAGTTCCAGGACAGCCAGGGCTACACAGAGAAACCCTGTCTCAAAAAACCAAAAAAAAAAAAAAAAAAAAAGACGGAACTTCATCCAAGCAGGGGTAAGGGGTAGGGCAATTCTGCCCCCCAGAATTAACTGCAAGACCACACCTTGCACTCAGCCTCTTCAGTCTATATTCCAGCATGTGTCATACTTTGAACCATGTGGTCAAAGTTAGGGCAACCTCCAGGAAAAAGGAAGGCGGCGGCTTTGGAGACCTTCCCTTGGCCAAGATATTAGCGGTCCTTAGAGCCGCCTCAGTGAGACTGTTAGAAGGAGCAAAGCTTGGGACTGTTGAGACGCTTGCAGCTAAAGAGCACGGGTTGCTCTTGCAGAGGACTCAGGTGCAATTCTCAGCAACCTCGTGGCAGCTCCCAACCATTTGTACCCCCACTTCCGGGGGACCTGACACCCTCTTCTGACCTCCTCTAGCAGCAAGAGCGTGCATGATGTTCATACGTATGCAGGCAAATCACTCATGCAGTGACTGAATGAGACAGATGTCTTCGTGCAGATGGGAGCAAGTCTATACATTTTCAACTGGAAAGAACAAGGTGCCAGCCACATAGTGTGTTCCATTTTTAAAAATATGTATCTATCTATCTCTTTGTTTATTTATCTGGTGTATATGGGTGTTCTGTTTGCATGTATAGCTACACAGCAGAAGAGGCACTCAGACCTCAGACAGCTTTAGACGGTTGTGGGCCGCCATGGGGTGCCTGGGAATTGAACCCTGGACCTCTGGGAAAGCAGCCAGTGCTCTTAACCACTGAGCCATCTCTCCATGTTCCATGTTTGAACTTCATCATAAAAAGCATAGCCTGGACTTGAGGAGGCAGAGGCAGATTAATCTCTCTGAGTTCCTAGGCCAGCCTGGTCTACACAGTGAGTCCTAGGCCAACCAGGACTATACAGCAAGAGCTTGTCTCACAAAAAGAAAAAGGAAAAAAGAAAAGAAGAAAGAAAAGAAAAGGAGACATCTTTCTGCACACAATGACACCATGGTTGCAGGGATTAGGAAAGATCAGGCAGGGTCACCAACATGTTAATGGTGTTGGCCTCTGGTAGAAGAATAGAAGCATAGTGGGGAATAGCTCTACTGCTTAAACATTACTAAGCTACATCAATTAGTTGGGAGCAATAGTATACTTTTACAAGTTAAAACTGGCAAATATGGGCAGTTTGCAATACAGACATACAATAGTGATATTTAAAAAAAAAAAATAGAAATGACTACTAAAGCTTCATGCAGCAACCCAGAGGGGGCCAAGCAGCACAGAGCAAAGCAAGTCCCCAGCTACCTACCAACATGGCACTCCTACACCGCCCCAGCCTCACATCATAGTCCTCCATGTCAGCACATTCCCCAGAGACGGGGCCGAGAAATGCTCTCAATCCACAACCACTGAGAAAGAAAGGTCAGAAGCTTCCACAGGGGTAGCAGAAGCAGGTGAAGAGACTCACGGGACCCCTTCCTCACAATGCCATTCACTTTGGTGACCCTGGTACCTCTTGGCGTTGATGTCAGATGAGTCATAAGGAGATAGTGGGGGCAGGGTGTCCACAGTCAGTGTGTGCTTGTAACTTCGAATCATCACAGGTGTGAGCCAGGAAAATGTGGCGAAGGACAGCAGCCCAGCATCATCCATAGGATTGGGTGCCAATCTAGAGCAAATTATACTCTCAGGTTCCCGGATGTTGAACTCCCTGCCTTCGTACCCTGGCTCTAATTTGTAAGCACAGGTACATATGGAACCTGGGACTTGCATTCATTAACCCTTTGGGTAATTCTCAATCTAGCTTACCCCAGCTCAGGAGAGAGCAGGTGGTGAATGTCCAGGAAATACGCAGGTCAGCCGTTAAACACAGCCAATATTCAAAATTGAGTAACACATTTAACTGTATTATCCTAAATCAAAGGTAATCATACACAAAACTTAGCACTTCCTAATTATTGTACTATTTTTATTATAATCCTTAATAGTTTTATTGGACTATATTTCAAAAAACACAAAATGTTGCATGGGCTTGCTATGTCATCCACATGGGGTCCACACTGACTGTCCCGATTTTTAGCAAACTCACTGTTGAAGCGAGCATTACACCACTGTCCCTCTCCTCTCAGAGTTTCTCCCATTCATTTGCCATCCCTGTGGAGGAAACACCCAGGCGTGGGGAGCGACTGTACTTCTCTCCTTCTTCACATTTAGCCACCATGTTGATAGCAAGGATGTGGTACTTACACCGTAAAAATGGAAAAATGTATGGAGTGAATATGGTCAAACTGGAGAGTGTGCGTGTGTGTATGTGAGAGAGAGGGTCTGTGTGTGTATGTGTGTGTGAGTGTGTGTGTGTGTGTGTGTGTGTGAGAGAGAGA
>JADRCD010226335.1:19173-30450 GCA_019843815.1 Montemys delectorum
TGTGTGTGACAGAGAGGGTCTGTGTGAGTGTGAGTGTGTGTTGTGAGAGTGTGTGTATGTGTGAATGTGTATATGTGTGAGTGTGTGTGAGTGTATGTGTTGTGAGAGTGTGTGTATGTGAGTGTGTGTATGTGAGTGTGGGTATGTGAGTGTGGGTATGTGTGAGTATTTGTGTGTGAATGTGATGTGAGAGTGTGCATATGTAAGTGTGTGTATGTGCATGAAAGAGAAAGAAAGAGACAGAGGCAGAGAGAGACAAAGACAGACAAACAGGGACTGAGAAACTATTGAAAATTTTTTAAAAATCGCAACATACTGTAAGTCCAAGTGATGCCACTTGGCCTTCCTTCTCTTACTCAGCAAAGGCAGTATTTTCTGGTGTTGTGGCTAATGATATGTAAAATAATAAATATACTGAACTGTTGAGCATATGTGCTTGGAAGTCACAGGAACCTCAGAAACACATACATCTTGCACAGCAAATGCCCGAGGAAATTGGTCAAGACCATCTAAGCTACTCAAATCATGGAGGCCCACATTGGTTTATTTTACTGGTTATCCATAAAATTGTAAACTGGAAAAAAAAATGGCCATTGCTTTCTTTCAGCTGATAAACGGTAAGGCACTATCCTGGAGTTTAAAAGTGACCCTCTCTCCAGACCCCTTGGATATGGTCTTGCAGTTCATGCCAGCAAAAGGTGGAGTCGGTGTCCCTCCCCCTGAATCTGGGATGCCCTGCAGCTCCCTCTGGTGGAGAGGATGCCGTGAACTTGTGCTGACATGAGTGTGAGTCTCAAGGTGGCCTGCCTGCCTCCACCCATTCTCTGGGAAGCCTTTGAGGGGGGGGGGGGGGTGATCACACAGCCTGGTTGTTGTCCTTGTCCTGTCCTCAGAAGCACATGCACCTGGCACAGCAGATGCCTGAGCAAACTGGTCAAGACCATACGAGCTACCCAACCCATCTCTGCTCAGGTTGCTTTATTTTACTGGTTACCTGTAAAACTGTAAGCTGGGGGCAGGGGAGGGGTTGTGTGTAGGGGCGGGGGGGGGGGAGATCATTGCTTTCTTTCGGCTGATAAATGGTGAGGCAGTTTGTTAATACATGCTGACTGCCTAACTGCAAGCAAGTGTTTTAACCTCTCTCCAGATGCCTCTCCATCAGCTATAGATGGTACTAGAACTTTTAGAGTGGTTGTGAAGAGTGAAAAAGCTGGACATGATAACACACACCTGTAATCCTAGCAGTTGGGTTGCTGAGGCAGCAAGATCTCTCATTCCAGGGCACTCTGGCCTACAAAGCAAGACTCTTCCATCCATCCATAAATAAATAAATAAATAAATAAATAAATAAATGAGTAAATGAGTAAATGAATAAATAAATAGTTTATAAGTGCTGTGAGCAGTCCAAGCACAAAAAAGTCTCTGGGAACATGAGCTGGTATCTCACCAACCACAGAAAGAAACAAGAAGTTGGTGATCCCCAAATGAGTAGACAGAGGGATAAAAGGGCAGACATATGGAGCAGTACGCTGCAAGCAGACACTAGGGACCATCCATGGGGCCTTGCCCTGCACACCTCAGTCGTCCTCCTGGCTCACCTTGCACGGGGTCGCACTGGGATCATGGTTTTCAGGCTGGGATCATATCTCTCAGCAAAGGATCTCCGACGGCCTCTGCGATCCAGGTCTGAGATAAGGTACGGGCCTTCACCCACCATCTTGATGGTGTTCTGGAGCCCTGGACTCTTGGCTTCAGGACACTTTCACTCTGCAATCAAAGATAAGGATGGCCCCCCTGAGAGATGATGATATTGGGGATAGACCTGAGAACCACTGTTTCTGTCGAGCCTCTTTGCTTGCTTTGAGTCCTTGGACCTGGTTTTACCCATAAGCCTCAATTTCTAAGAAAAACTCTGGCCAGATACCACCAAAACCCCTTCACTTGTATTTTGAGACACCTCCACACCCACCCCAGTTGAGTAATCACATCTCATTCCTCTCTTGTTCTCATGTAGAGTTGTCTGGGAGCCTTAAATCCCCCTGAGAGACTTCTTTGAGGGTCAACCCATGGGCAAGGCTGGTTCTCAACCCAGCAAGATAGTCTCAGGAAAAATGGGTTCACTTTCTGGGTGTGGGCAAGTCCTGTTATACATATACCTTTATTTGTCTCGCTCCTTCTAAGAGTTTATGCATCCACGTCCCCTCCACCTGGATACCCAGGGGTGCACAAAGAACTTCCACAAGGACACCCCACAGGACCAGACACATCATGTCAAGTTCATGTTCCCATCAATTCTGTGGCCAATGCCCCCGGTAAAAACCCATAACCCAGATGAAGAGAACATGGCCTGTGTCAGCCTGGCCTACAGATCAACTGCCCCATTTGTGGAGAGTCCTAAGGTCCAGGCCTTTTCTGAGCCCTAGCTCTGTACCAGCCCTGAGTTCCCACAGCATTCCTCTCTCCAGATACAAGAAATAAATGCCCCTTTATTGCCAAGCTATGTTGAACTGGCTTCTGTCCATCTTAAACAAAGGCTGTACCCATATTGTTACTTAAACACAGGGCTCACATTTCTGTGACTTCTCTCTGGAAGTTCTCATGGTTAAAAAGCAATTCTCATCAAAGGTGTTAGTGACTGGTAAATGACTGATAAACCATAGGATAGCCCAAGCTGGAAGTGTCCCTCTGATGGACTCTTTTACAAATTCCTCACTATCATGAAGAGAAACCTGAGCCCTGGAAAAGACCCACACAACCTCCTGCCTCTGAGAATGGGCTGCGCAGTCCCATCTGTGGCAATCCAGACTTGGAGGAACTGAAGCTGGCTCTCCCCAAGCTTCCAGCAACCTTGGAAAAATTCCTCATTTGTCCTGTATCACAAGGGGCACACCTCTGAAACAATACGCTCTCTCCTCTCTCTCTCTCTCTCTCTCTCTCTCTCTCTCTCTCTCTCTCTCTCTCTCTTTCAAAAAATCTGAAGACAAAAAACCTCCTCTATTGAAACAGGAAAAATCTTTCCAAGTAGAAACTGAAATATGAAGTTTATGAAGTCAGATGGGAGAGGCGCATGCTTCATGTGCAGTAGATCTGCTCAAAATCTCTTCATTCAGTCAATGAATATTAATGACCAGAATATCACAGACACAGCTCCAGAATCCTAATTCAATCAGGAGACAGAAATTTCCAGAACTGCTAAACCTTTTGCTAATCCGGGCCCTGCCCCCTCCACGTGCACAGTCTCGCACTCCAACCAGGTTAAATGTATTGACATCTCCTGGGCAAAGCGTCAGCCCCTCCTTACTGCTGCCAGGCCTTCGTATACACACTGAATCAGTCTGATCCCTCCTTCCCTTGACCAATTCCTGCTCAGACTTGGGTTCAAATCATAACTCTCCTTTGCTGAGAACTTTTCCTTTTAAGCTAAACAGACTGTGGGCTTCATGTCTGTCTCCTTAGCAGCCATGCTTTAACACCTAGCCCCCTCCCTGGACATATTACCTATGCGGTACGTGTGTGTCAGTTGGGATTGATAGTGACAAGTATCTGAGAAGTTTAAAATGGAGGGAGGGAAGAGGGAGGGAGGAGGAAGGGAGGGAAAGAAGGAGGGAGGGAGACACTAAATGTTTAATAAATAGACTATCACAAAAATACCTAAAAAGCAGGCAAAGAGGAATGGAGAATCTAAAAAAAAACAAAAACAAACAAAGAAAATGTAAGAGAAAAATAGAAGATAAAAATCAAGCTAATAGATTTGAACCAAATCATATCACAAATTATATTGGCTATGCATGAACTAAGCATTTCAATTTTTAAAAACAGAGATTATCAGACAGGAAACAAGTTTTTGTGACATGCTAGCTATGAGAGACAAGCATTAAATATGAAGGTATAGATAGTCCTGGTGGTGAGTGCCCATAATCTCAGCTATTTAGAAGGCTGGGGTAGAAGGATCATAGATTCAAGTTCTCCTTAACTTAGCACAACCCTATCTCAAAGTAAAGTAACACCAGCAGCAGCAAAGGAGACACAGCTCAGTGTTAGAGCTCCTGCCTAGCATGCCCTAGAGTCGATCCAAAGTACCACTGAATAAATAAATACCTAAACAACGCAGCGAGAAAAGGAAACCGCCAATAAGACACAAATATACAGAAATGCATTAACGACTTTCAGAAAGGGGAATGTTTCTTAAAGCAAATGTAAAACATTACAGTCTTGCCTACGGCCACTGCACTGAAGTCACAAGCTTGTCGATCACAAGGCATCATTTGTTAAGTTTAAAAAAGAGAAGCAATGAGCTGATGTAAATACAACCCCTTAACTATAAAACATTAGCAGGTACTGTTTATCAAAGATTCCAAAGGCCAATAACGTATAAATACTCGCTTAGGAAGGTAAACAGAAGATGTAGCTAGGCAATTGACAGAGGAGCTCACTGAACACAGGAATCAGGTGTCATGGCACACAGCTGCAGTCCCCACACTGACAGGACAAGTCAGGACTGAGTTTGAGGTCAGTCTGTGCTACATAGTAAGAGCCTGTCTCAAAACAACAAAAAATTCTTTCTAAAACACACAGGAAAACATGCCTGGCCCCTAGGTTGCAGAAATGTTTAAAACCACAATAATAGCTATTTCTGAGTCTTCGAGTAGGCAATATCATACATAATGCTTAAAGGTTGTAGGTCTCGGCACAGGTAAGGCGCACAGCCACTCCTAAGCCCTGCTGGTTAGAATGTAAATTATGCCAATAGTTCACAAATCAATTTGGCATTATCTGGTCAAGTTCAAGATTATCTAATCAACGTGGCCAGCAATCAGGCATCCATATGGCAGATGATGTCATCTCCCTGCTTATGCAGTAGTTCGCAGAGTAGCCTAAATTTTACAATCTGCTTCACTGTCGCCTCTAATTCTCTCCTGACTCTGTTAGCCTTTCTTCTCTCATGCTTCTTTGTGTCAATCCTGAAATGCAATACAAAACACAGACAAGCAAACAACCCACAAAGGGTGAAATCTCATGGAAAAGAAAAACAAAAAACAAACAAAAAAAAACCTTTGACAGCCTCTCCACAGCTGTTTGCCATTTTCAACGTGCACAGATAGGAAAATAGCTTAAGAGGCTGAATACAGTGAACACGGTGTACTACCACTTAAAACTAAAGACAAATGAAGTAGACTAGCACACATGATAAAAATGAGACAGACACACAGACACAGACTGACACACACAGAGAGGTAGAGACAGAAACAGAGAGACAGAGACAGAGAAACAGAGAGGGAGAGAATATGAGACAATCTTAAACAAGCAAGTTAGTGAGCTGAACCATGCGAAAGGCCTAAGGCTTTCTCCTACTTTGTAGACAGTTGACAGTGTTAGGCCCCTTGAGCCTGTTTCCCACCAGGCTTCCCTTGTGCTTACCAGAAATCCCTCACAGCCTTCTCTGCCAGCTCCCGAAGTTCTGTCTCTGTAGACCTCTCCTAAATTTTCTGTGTTCACTGCAACTTCACACTCTGGTCTTTTCAACCAAATGTGACCCAGCTATGCCCACAGAGTGAAGAAGAGCCCAGGCCCTGGCACTCTCTCTGTTCTCCATCCTGCTTCTCCAGCTATGCCCTTGTTACTGCCACAGCAAGAGGGATAGGCATATTGGGTTCCCCAACCAGACACCTCCATAGCCTCCCTCTGGCTTCAGGGCCTTTCCCATGTCTACTCCCTGCTCAGCATTTCCTGATTAGAAGAAGGAGAGCTTATCAGGTTAAAAAAAAAAGGCAAAAGAAAGAAGGAAGGAAGGGAGGGAGAGAGGGAGGGAGGAAGGAAGGAAGGAAGGAAGGAAGGAAGGAAGGAAGGAAAAAGAGAGAGGGAGGAAGGAAGGAAGGAAGGAAGGAAGGAAAGAAAGAAAGAAAGAAAGAAAGAAAGAAAGAAAGAAGTCAAGAGTTCTGAAAGCAAACACCAATCATTTCAAGATAAAGAATTACAGAATGAAGGAACTGAGAGGACCCAGAAGAGACACTCGCACAGCAAAGAACCTCTTACATGAGAATCCCCTCCTGGCCAAGGTGAAGAGCTTCAGCCTCCACTCAAGACAGCTCTCACATTGTGTTTATGGAGGAAATGCATAGTCTGATGGAAAGGAAACCCAGTCACACCCACAGGAGCTCTGTGCAAAATTAGCCCGAGCCCTTGAAAACCCTGGCGCCATGGAAGACGGAGGAAGTAAGGAAATGCTCCTGCTTAGAGAAAGCAAAGACAGGACAGCTTGAAACAGCACAGTCCTGTGTGGCACGCTGGACAAGAAAGAAAAGAATAAAGAACAAGAATGGGACAGCTGAAGACGTTTGACTGGGCTATAGACTGGGCAGCAACATTAGGTTAAAGTCAAATACCTCCATTTTGATTGCTGAATGATTGGACATACTTATCGTGTGGATGATTCTAGTTATGTAAGAATCCATACTCTTGAAAAATTAGTATTCAGAGGGAATGCAGCAAATTATGTGAGACTTTCAAATGTGTCAATAAGGACAGTAAAAGCCAAGTGTGGGGACGCACACCTGCAGTTTTGGCACAGAGCACAGGCACGGAACACGGGCACGGGGTCCAGAGGTCACAGACAGCACTAATAAATAATGCATGCACACAATATTAAAGTCATCCTGGCAGCCTGCTGTTTTGTCTGGGTACAGCTGAAATTTCTTATCATTATTCTTGTCGTCTTTCTGTGAATTTGAAATCATTTTAAAATGAGGAGTTAAATGCTTTAAGAAGTTCTGCTAGAGGGAACTTGCTTTCCTTCTGTGAAACCGATTGCCATTTCCCTGTCTGAAGTAGGGGTCGGGCAGACCACATGGGTGCCTCTGCTGTTTGAAGGCAATCATTGTGTTTTGTTTTGTCTTGTTTTCTTTTGTTTTGGGCTTATGGCCAACCTCTATTCCTCTCTTACCCAGGTTCAGTTTCTGCTTCTTCATTCTTGACCAGAGTCATCCTGCCTTACATAGGACTTCCGGTTACTTGTTCACCTTTGAACTGGGGAAGGTTCCTGTCGGCAGCTGGCCTTACATAGGACTTCCGGTTACTTGTTCACCTTTGAACTGGGGAAGGCTCCTGTCGGCAGCTGGTCTAACATAGGACTTCCGGTTACTTGTTCACCTTTGAACTGGGGAAGGCTCCTGTCGGCAGCTGGTCTAAGAGGTCAAACAGCCCAACACAGAAGGCCAGCCTCCCTGATGTCCACACAGAAGGTCATACGTAGGAAGTTGGTGCCGTGAGGTTGTTTCCTTGAACACCCCGGAGGGACTGCCGAGTTGTGATTTCCTAAGACAGCCTGGAAGCTCTGCAGCTGGAATGGTATTTTACTAAAATTGGCAGCCCAGGGTTGGGGGGAGTGAGAGTCTTCAAATCAGGAAGTGTGCTTTGGCTAACGACTCTCTCCCGTCTGGCATGCCATCCTTTGCCAGGAGCAAGAAGCTGCCTAGAGGGAGGAATCTGTGTGCCAGCAGTCGCAGAGAAACGGGAGCAGCTGACAGAACTGGGGGATAGGCAGCTCGATAGGTCAGGGACCCTGCAGCCAACATTCATAATGGAATACCTGACTGGCAAGAGATCATGAAACAGTCTCTAGGGCCCCTTGCTGCATTCAAGTGGGGTTTCCTAACCTAACTTCAATATGCTGGGCAGGCAGAAGCAGAGACTGTTTACTTAGAGCAAACAACACAGCACATACAATTTAGAAGTCCATTTTATATGGTCTGCATAGTTCAATTTTTTTTTCAGTTTGTAAAAAAGCATGGATTAAGAGTAGCACTTAAAAAAAAAAAAAAAAAAAAAAAGGATTTCTTGCTTTGCCAAAAAAAAATCTCAACAGCTTTCACGGCTATAATCAGACACTGTAAGAAGCAGGCAGCCGTGCTCCACTGAGCCACAGCCTGCAGCTCCGCAGCCGGCCCCAGCTCTTTACCGTCACAGGAGCACTGGTACTGTCCTCATACTGGATTTGTCTGTCTCTGTCCTTGACTCTGTTCAAAGTGGGAGGAGAAACGACGTCTAGAGGGCAGCTTTAGAGGAAACATCTTCTGTGCCTGCTCCTGTGCTTCCTCACACTCCACCTTGCCTCTCTAACTCGGACTTCTTACAGGGACACATTTCAGATTAGAATTCTGGTGTTGCTTACCATCTACAACGGCCACCCTTCCTCAGGACTCCATCAATCCTTTGCAGCTGCAGCTTCCGCCTGAAAACCCTCCCATATAAAAGGCTATGGTCCTCATCTCTCCTCATAAATTCTCTCACCACCCCCTCTTCCTCCCTCCCTCCCTTCTCTTTCTCTCTCTCCCTCTCCCTCTTTCTCCCTCTCTCCCTCCATGTCTCTCTCTCCCATCTCATTTTCTGGTGCTAGATATTGAATCCAAGGCTTTATGCATGCTACTGAACTACACCCTAGACCAATAAATCCATTATTCATGTAAAGTATCGGATGCCTCATATCCCCCCCTCCCAACTTCCTTCAAGACCTGAGCTACCTACATCCAGTTCAGAGGAGGCCCCCTCACTTCTACTACTCAGCCACATTGGCTGTCCCCAGTGCCCTATGGTTAGCCAGCCCACAATGTTAATCTTGAGTGATGAGGAGCTGGCGTCAGAGTTGGGTGCTGATGGGAGGAGAGCCACGGGAAGGCGAGGCCACAGGAAGGCGAGGCCACGGGAAGGCGAGGCCACGGGTAAGCAGCACAGAGGCCGAGGGAGGTCTGTCTGTTCAAGTCTTCTCATCCCTAAAGGGCCAAAAATCGTATCTCGTGGTGGGATCTCCAAAGAGGGTCATCCACTGACATCGAGATGGTCCACTATGACTGAACAAAGAAAAGAGCTCTCATTTTAAACCTATGAGAACCATACAGTGAATTCAAGATCTTTCTTCAAAAAAAAAAATTAATCTTTTGGTTAAACTGTGAACAGTGCTCTGTGAGCATGCATGTGTGCCTGTGTGTGGTGGCTTGAATAGGTTTTGCTCCCAGAGACTCATGTGTTTGAATGCTTGGCCCATAGGGAGTGGATGTGGCCTTGTTGGAGGAAGTGTCATTGTGGAGGCGGGCTTTGAGGTCTCCTATGCTCAGGCTATACACAGTCTCCTGCTGCTGCCTAAGGATCAAGATTCAGAGCTCAGCCAATTCTCCAGCACCACGTCTGCCTGCGTGCTGCCATGCTCCCGACCTAACAATAAATGGACTGAACCTCTGAAACAGTAAGCCAGCCCCAATTAAATGGTTTCCTTTATAAGAGTTGCCCTGGACATGGTGTCGCTTCACAGCCAAGAAACCCAAACTAAGACGCCGTGCATGCACAACAGAAAGATCTAACTTATTCAGCGTTGGCTTCTGTACATCACAGATGTTTAAATCCTGTCTCGTTTCTATTTTTTTCTTTTACATTCTACAAGGCTCCAAAAACTAGAATTGTCCCAGGCCTCTTTCTTCTCTGGAAACCCCAAGCCTGGGCTTCTTCCTACAGGGGTAGACAAGGTTATATATGTACAGCACAGCCTGATGGGTGACAAAGGCCCCTCATGACTAAACGGAGGCCACTAGTTGCAACAGAGATGAGCTTTACCTGCGCAGGGAAAGAGCAAGTCCCTAGGATGAAATTGAGAGGAAGAGTGACCAGAAGCCATGGCCCTGGGCCCTTCTTACCTAGCTTCCTCCCCTCTGGACCTCAGGTTTCTTTCCCCTTGTCCCACCTGCTGGGAGCCTTCCTCTCCAACTGCCCCATTCAACTGCCACTCCCACCACACCTGAGGAGGGAACTCTGAGGGAGCCAACATTCCCTCAGGCCTACATTAAAGGGCACCGCCCCATCCCAGGACTGATCTGTAGGACACCAGGCTCCTGCCTTGAGCCCTTGAGCATTAGAGCTTACCAGGCAAACTGGCCTAGCCTTGCCTCCAGCCTGTCACAGCACAGCCTATGAGGAGATGAATCTTCCTCCAACCCCAACCCCACTGCGTGATGAAACCACAGAGCAGAGACCTCCCACAGTGGCTCCAGCCCAGGTCAGCAGTTGAGGTCAATACTTACATCTCCTGACTGTCACGTTAGGCCCTGTACATTTCTGGCCCCATTGTTCCTGATGAAAAGACAACTGTATGGGCTGAGAGGAAGTAAGAAAACAACCTACAAAACAGAAAATCTGATTCATTCACTTGTTCATTCATTCATTTAACAGAAATCAAGGGACAAATTGAGTTAGTGTGCTCCCCCCCCAACCCCACCGCACAAATGCCCCACCAGAGACTATAACTAGCAACTCATTCTTGTGCTTAGGTCTCTACAGTGAGCACTACATACCTGGAGGCAAAGAATGTAGCTGATTCTTTGGTGGCCTTTATACCTTGTCCAGAGCAGGCAACCAATCATCGTGTTGTAGATGGATGCGGCGTGGTCTTTAAAGAGTTCAGAATGATCAGTGCTGCCATCTTAGAAATAGCACGCCTTGACTACCTTCAAGCACTGTTGGATAGCTCACAAGACCTCTGCCAAGCACACCTGGCCTGTAGGGACACACCTTGCTGTGGCCCTGTTGGAGATTACCTTTCTGGCATTTCAGTCACCTGCAGTCAACAGAAAATATTAGATGGAAGATTCTAGTAGCAGACATTTCACATTTTAGTTTATTAGAGCTCATTCTGAGGAGTGTGACAAAGCTTGGACCACCCTGACTGTAGACATCACTGCTGTCAGCCACTTGGTAATTGGTCCAGTTGTCAGATCAATTGTCAACAGAGTCACAGTGCTTATGTTCAAGAGATCTTCATTTTGCTTAATCATGACCCAAAATGCAAGCGCTGTGAGGCTGGCAATTTTATTACCAGTGTATGAACTGCTCTGTCTTATTATCTGTTGTGGTTATTCTCTTACTGTGCCTAACTCCTGCCTTTAATTTTTTTTTCATGGGAAGGGTAGAAGCATCAGATAATAGAGGGCTCAGGGCCAGGTGTTGTCTCCGGCTTCCGGTGGAAAGGAGGGTCCTGGAACATATTCCCCAAAGACCACAGGAGCCCCACTCTACGTAAGACCTCTCAGGTCTCTGCTTTGCTTATCCCTGCCAATTCCTCCCTCTGCTGGCTGTTTCTGGCTTCTACATTTCCTGCAGCAATTTGGTTGCATTTCTCTGCCAGCAATGAACCTGATGTTTTCCTCCGTGCCCTGAAGGGAGATGGAAATGTGGCCACCAGACAACTGGGTAGTAAAACAGATACTTCAAGAGGAACATGCTGGATGTAAGCAGAAT
>JADRCD010226336.1:0-13725 GCA_019843815.1 Montemys delectorum
TTATGATAATGTATCTATCAAGCTAATAGTTTAAGATTTTCCCATAAAGTCATCAACAGGCTTATATAGGAAATTAATGAAAAATTTTATACAAAACTATTCCTACTGTACCTCTGAAGGATGAAAGGGAGGATATTCCTAATTAATTGCATGGAGCAACCATGACTATGATATCTTACTCTGGCAAACACAATGTAAGAAAGGAATTAACTCCTTTGTTATTTTTTAAATTAAATTTATGTTTAATTAATTACTTTGTGGGCATGTGTACTGGCTGGTTTTGTGTGTCAACTTGACATAGATCTTGGGGATGAATAAGAAAGTAAGGGTTGAGGCTTAATAGTGATGTGTTTGTGTGTCAAGTTGTCAAGGGGTCAATTGTACTGGCTGGTTTCGTGTGTCAACTTGACACAGGCTGGAGTTATCACAGAGAAGGGAGTTTCAGTTGGGGAAGTGCCTCCATGAGATCCAGCTGTGGGGCATTTCCTCAATTAGTGATCAAGGTTGTAGGGCCCCTTGTGGGTGGTGCCATCCTTGGGCTGGAAATCTTGGGTTCTATAAGAGAATAGACTGAGCAAGCCAGGGGAAGCCAGCCAGTAAGGAACATCCTTCCATGGCCCCTGCATCAGCTCCTGCTTCCTGACCTGCTTGAGTTCCAGTCCTGACTTCCTTGTGATAAACAGCAATGTGGAAATAAGCCAAATAAACCCTTTCCTCCCCAACTTGCTTCATGGTCATGATGTTTGTGCAGGAATAGAAACCCTAACTAAGACAGCATGTGTCTGCCTGAGTGTATCTGCATGTGTATGGGGGTGTATGCACCATGTATTTGCATGGGGGCCAGCAGAGGAGCCAGGTACTCCCTCTATGTTCTCTGCCTTCTCCCTTGAGGCAAAGTCTCTCTTTGAATCAGGGGCTCAGCCACAGCCCTCTTTCCTGACTCTTTCTGCGTTGGAGCTGAAGTGACAGTCATACATGAGATGTCCAGCTTATATGTAGAAAGTACTCTTAACTGCTGGGCCATCTCTGCAAGCCCTAGTGTTAAAATTTAAACTCTAATGTGAGAAATAAAACTGTAAGGTTGGGTTTGAAGGGTTTGATAATTGTTTAATAACAGAGAAAACAAAATTCAAATGAAAGGGGCCATTCACAATCGAGTGCTATCGGTTTAATGGCTGTGTCTCTTGACTCTCTAAAGAGAGAAAAGGCAGGAAGCTATGATGTAGTTTCCTAAGGGCTGAAGGAGGGGGAGGGGATGACAATAGTTTTGGAGCAGAACAAAGAGCTGGGGAAAGTTGTTTTCTGGCTGTTAGGAGAGTGGGAAGCTTATCTTCACTGGATTTCTCTTTCTCTGTCAAGTAGAGTAGTACAGGTGTCTTCTAAGAGGAAGGAAGCACATAGAAGGTCATTCCAAAAATGAGGAGAAGTTTGAAAGTTAGAGCAGGCTTTTAGGAAGACCCTCACAGCAGGAGGGTTCCAAGGTGAAGTCAATCTTAATGTGCTGGACATTTTCTGAGCTCTTCTGCCTCTGGGGTCTGAGTGAGCCATGAATCCGAGACTGCAGGAGACCTGGGAAATGCCCTCCGAGGATTTCATGCTGGGTTGGTCCAAGGCAGAGCAATGGGTCTGGAATGTGGGGAACCTGCTTCACAGTTCGGGAAGGAACAAACACGCATGGCTCACCAGGATAATGACTGAAGTAGATGGGATGCTTTGTCCATTGGGCTGCCAAAAGATCTCTTCCTGAGACTAGGAAAGACTGCTGAGAGGTGCTGAGATCTGTGAGGTGTGCTGCACTGTCTGCTTCTGCAGAGCAAAGAGGTGGCTGTGTTGGGTCCATGGGCTCCTTTGTGTAAGCACTGAAGATGGAATTCATTTGCTCAAGCAAAAGTATTTAATTTTGTTGTGCTGCTGTCTATAAAATATTTACATTGTTATTCCACATGCACATGCTGCTTACCTCCAACTTCATTTCTCCCCTACACACTTTAAAGACAAGTTGGACTCCTGACAATACCATCCAGGCCAACAGTTAGGAGAAAGACTCAGAGACATTGTGGTTCTCAGCATACCTGAGTCATTGTACTTCACTGAGACTGATCCAAATTAGTCCCACACAGGAGGCCAGACTCCTACGACTGAGACATTCAGGGAGACAGAAGGGCAAGTGTTTCCCCCAATTTGCACAGAATCCCCCTCCAAATCAGAAAGTTCAGAATAGCCCACTCTCTTTCCACCCTGACTGCTGTATATGCCAGAAAGGCAGACAACAACAAAGGAGAAATGTTGGGGGCATTGACAATGGCTCTCAGTTCCAGATGTTGGAAGGCTTAGGGCAGCGTGGGGTAGACAGAGAAAGACTGTTGAGTCCTCTGGGATGTGGTGACCCAGATGTTCAGACGTAATCCTTCATCATTTATACAAATCTGGGTGAACTGAGGACACCAGTTTGTCCCACTCAGAATTCCTTGGTATTCTTATGTGGAAACAATCAATGCTTGCTGTCCCTCCCTGCAACAAGGTAAATTTATTCATTCATTCATTCATTCATTCATTCATTCACTCATTCATGTGAATGGTATGTGTGTTTGTGTGTATAGGGGGAGCATGCAGGTGCATGTATACTATGGCATGTGTGATAACCAGAGAACAAGTTGAGAATTTTCAGGAGTCAGTCCTTACCTTCTGCTGTGGGATCCAGAGTTCAAACTCAAGTGATCAGACTTGTGCAGAAATTGATTTTACTCCCAGAGTCATCTTGCAACCCCCCCATCAAAAGTTTATATGAGACCTAATGAATCGTGTCTAAGCAACAGCTTTGGAAAGCGTTAGGCACAATCCAAAAATGAAGATTTAAAACTACCTCTTCTTTATGCTGAGTGGCCAGTGCCATCAGGACTCTACCATCTTTCACTGTTATTCTCTCACCAAGACCTGGATGTAAATTCTCCCCGACTCTCTAGGGTAGATTGCCAGCGGCACAAGGCTATCACAGTTCCTTCCTCATTTCCCATCACCCTCCTGCCTGCCTCTGTCATTTAGCTGTTCAGGAGCAGCTCTGCCTGAGAGTGCCTCCACTCTCTGAATGATCCACCCCCCCCTGCAAGGTTGTGTACAGTCTGCAGAGGCATCTCTACCCTTGACTTCCTTGCTTTATTCACTACACCTGTCTCTTCTCTCCCTCCTAGCAGAGCCTTGGACAATCACATCATAGCAAAGTGTCTCAGCATCCAATTGGGTTTCCCCTGCCTGCCCTGCCTGTCTCTAGAGCCTGCCAGGTCATTTCAGATTTCCCTGTGCACTTGCCTGCTTTTACAAGCTGTCATTTAGACAACGCTTATCCCCTCAGGAAAGATTACAGACTTGTGGATGCAGACAATGCTTTTTTCCTCCTGCCTTTTCCATAGCAAAAAGATAGGCATTGTGTAAATATAAGGTAGCATAATCAGCATTTAAAGGGGGAAGAAAATGGTAAGACATGAGACATTGAGGCTTTCACCCTTTGGGGGATTGTGATGAGGGGAAGAAGGTACAGAATTGGATTAGAGATCTTATGAATGGAATACTAGTCAATATTTCTTTGCATTTTCGTTTCTTATTATGTTAAAGGTTGTTAGCATCATCCAAAGCCTGTGCCTATGCATGGGCAGGTCCACAGACCTGTTGCCAGGGCAACAACCACCATATTCCCAAAATCCATTGGGCTCGCCTCCCACCTTTACCTGTGGTGGCTATGTCACAACCCATATATATATATATATATATATATATATATATATATATATATGGGGAATATTCCTCCATCTTCCTTTCTCTCCCACTCCTCTCTTGCCGTGTCACTTCCCCCTCTCACTCTCTCAATTAAACCTCTTACACGTGTAACTGCTTGGGCCTAGTGTGGTATTTTCTGACGTGAAAGCCGCTCTAACACATCAAAGGTAACTAAATAAATAATTACCTAGTATTTATTTATGTCATGTAAGCATAATGTATGTCTCAAAAAAAGTGGGAAAGAATAGTTCATGAGAAGATTCTAGTAGTTTGGAGGCAAGACAATATGAATGTTCTTTTAAATGTTTGAGGAAAAAGATATACAAAGGGCTGGCAAGATGGCTTGGAGGTAAACCACTTCCTGCCAAGCCTGATGACCTGAGGCATCCTTGAGTCTCATATGGTGGAAGGAGGTACCTGACTCCTACAACTTGTCATTTGCTCAGCATACATGTGCCACAGCATGGGTGAGCACACGGTAGATACATGTAAATTTGTTAAGACACTATTCACTAAAACGTACAGAAGCTATGCTAGACACCATCAGGATCATTGCAATGGTCTGCAGGACTCTGCTTGGTGTCAGCCACAGCGCCAGTGACTGGATAGGTCATGTCCTCAAACCTATCCTATCACACCATTAGGCTTAAAAGCTTGTCACTGTGGCAGTGACTAATCTGTTGTATACAGGAAAGTGATGGTTTGAGATGTCATCCCGGGTGGTTGAAAGGACCCTAGGGTGATGGGTTCTAAGGCACAGGCCATGTGTAAAACAAACTCCGTGTTCTCAGTAGGGGCGGAAATCTGAGTTTTGTGCTTTGTCGGGAAAGATTTGCTTTATATCACAGTTTCAGAAGGTCCAACATCGGAGTTAAGAACATTAGCTGTATTCTGAGTTCGAGGCCAGCCTGGGCTACAGAGTGAGTTCCAGGATAGCCAGGGCTACATAGAGAAACCTTGTCTCGAAAAAAACAAAAAAAACCAAAAAAAAAAAAACAAAACCCCAAAACCAAAACAAAAACAAAAAACAAAAACAAAAACAAACAAACAAAAAAGAATGTTAGCTGTCTACCTGGAACTAAATTGTCATTAAATTGCCATGTGTCTTAGTCAGGGTTTCTATTCCTGCACAAACATCATGATCAAGAAGCAAGTTAGAGAGGAAAAGGGTTTATTCAGCTTACTTTCACATGGCTGTTGATCACCAAAGGAAGTCAGGACTGGAACTCAAGCTGGTCAGGAAGCAGGAGCTGATGCAGAGGCCATGGATGTTCCTTGCTGGCTTGCTTCCCCTGGCTTGCTCAGCCTGCTCTCTTATAGAACCCAAGACTTCCAGCCCAGGTATGGCACCATCCACAAGGGGCCCTACAACCTTGATCACTAATTGAGAAAATGCCCCACAGCTGGATCTCATGGAGGCACTTTCCCAACTGAAGCTCCCTTCTCTGTGATAACTCCAGTCTGTGTCAAGTTGACACTCAAAACTAGCCAGTATACCATGCATACATATGAATGTGTTTTATTTTTGTTTGGGGAAAAACTTACAAAATTAAAGAAAAATAAAATGCAAATTAAACATAAATACGGGAGGGGAATGATTTTAGAAAATGGCCCCCATCCCTTATGCTCCCACAAGGGTGGGGGCAAGGAGAGAGGGAAAGAGAGAGGTGGGGAGCAACTGTGGTGTTCTGTTTGATGGCAGAAAGATGGCTCCAGACCTGGCACAAAGTTCACCTAAGGACAGTAAAGTAATGAAATCAGCTTCAAGATTTACAGGGACTACACTGTGAAAGCCACCCAAATCTTTAAGGAATCCAGGGCTGTGTCTGACACCCAGAATGGGATTTTTTTTTTTTTTTTGAATCTTTGAGAGGAGTCAGTGTGCTCTGTGGCAGCAGGTGATGCCTTCCACAAAGTCACAGCAACAGTTGTTACCATAGTAAACAGGGCCTTGCTCCCAATGTCCGACCTTGCAAACTAAAGGCAAAAAGATGATTCTTACAGGCACACAAGCAGTGCTGCCTGCTGTGAGATCATTGGTGGCCTGGGGTGACCCAAGGCCAGCTTCTCGGAGGGCACTTTTTCTGATAAGACTTTCTGTGGTGGCAGCCATGTCTGTTCACTGTGTGATGTGGTTGTCAACAGCCTCATGGGACTCTGAGACCCTAGCCCTGAAGCCTGAGGGATGAAGAACAGAAGTTCAGCTCTGACCTAAACTCACTCGGGTGTGGCTATGTGGCTTAAAGCCACGGGCAGTCACTGTAAGTAGGTAGTGAGAAACATGCCTCGATTATGCTTCCTAGGGATGAACTGTTTAGGGATGCATTTCTCGTGACTAGAGTTTACAGACTTATAGGGCTGAGAGCAGCTAAAGCAGGAACAAAACCTGCCTCGGAAACCATTTCCGGGGCTGCAGAACCATGGGATGGATGGTTCAAAGGCCAAAGTCACAGGGCAGATGTATTCTTCTCTCGGAGGTGTTGAGAGGAAAATATTTCTCACCACACTTACTGCTTATTTAATGTCAATTTCTTTGTTTGAGACAGAGGCTGTCCTGAAACTTGTATCCCAGACTGGCCTTAACTTGCAGCAATCCTCCAGCACCTGAGTGTTGAGATTATCCACCTGAGTTATCACACTTCACTTGGATTATATACTTTTCATTTCAGATTGACTCTGGGTGCTTGGTTCTGTTATGACAGAAGCCTTAGTCTTGGTCATTTATCAAATATTGACACTGATTTGGCTCACAGTCCTGGAGGGTTGGAAGTCCCTGAGGACACAAATTTTAGAAGGCAATGGGACCAGAGCCTGGCACTGATGAGCCCAACACCGACATGTTGGTGAGGACTTTTGCCATGTAACATGACTCAAAGGCAAAACAGTACTACAAAGAGGGAATCCAAGTAGCCATTCTGTATGCTGGTTAGTTGGGTGTTAACCCCACAGCAGCTCGAGTCACCTGGGGAGAGGGAGTCTTGGGTTGAGAAAATGCCTCCGTTAGACTGGCCTATAAAGCAAGTCTGTAGGGGGGCTTTCTTGATTGATGGTTGATATTGGAAGCTTCAGGATACTGTGGACAGTGTCACCCCTGGGTAGGTGCCCTGCAGGGTTGTAAAAACAAGCAAGAGTCATACAACAAGCCAATAAGCAGCATTCTTCTATGACCTCTGCTTCAGCTTCTGCATCTAAGGTTTCCATCTCGAGCCCTGCCCTGACTTTCCTCAGTGATGGAGTGTGATCTGGGAATTTTAAGATGAAACAAACTCTTTATGTCCCAAGTTGCTTTGGCCATGTGTCTTAGGGTTTTACTGCTGTGAACAGATACTGTGACCAAGGCAATTCTTATAAGGACAACATTTCATTGATGCTGGTTGACAGGTTCAGAGGTTTAGTTCATTATCATCAAGGTAAGAACATGGCGGCATCTAGGCAGGCATGGTGCAGGAGGAGCTGAGAGTATTGCATCTTCTTCTGAAGGCTGTCTGCTAGCAGAATACTAGCTTTCAGGCAGCTAGGATGAGGGTCTTAAAGCTCACACCCACAGTGACACACTTACTTCAACAAAGGCCACACCTACCCCAACAGGGCCACTTCCTGGGTGGAGAATATACAAACCACTACACCATGTCTTTATCACAGGAGTAGAAAGCAAATGAGGACACTTATTCAGTACTGGGGATTAAACTCAGCAAGTTTTGCATGCAGAACACTAGCTCTACCATTGAGTAACATTCTTAGCCCTGAACTCACTTTTTATCCATAACCTACTCCTGTAGTTACTAACACATTCATGAAGAGCATCATCGACCCATTCATGAGTGTAGAACTTTCACAACCTAGAAGGTCTCATCTCTCTGTACTCTTCCCACATCCATGAACTTCAACAAGAGCTTTGTAGGAGACCTGCAAGAGATAGCAGAAATTATAATCCATGTCCCCATGCTCTGACCTTTTTATGCTTTCTAGAAGCAGATGCACCATTTTAACACAGGCTAAGGTTGCCATGGCAATGGACCACATACCTTCTAGATGATGTGGCCCAAGACAGCAAGGCTTGTCACCTTTTCCTAATCTACCATTTCTTCCATTCTTCCTGGGGCCTGTCTCTTACATTCTGTGGGATCACGTTTCTAGATAGTCACAGTATTTTGTAGGTTTCTGTATTTAAGCCTTTACACTTTATTTTTGTAGTACTGACAATGGAGCCCATGGCTTCACCCCCATTGGAAGAGTGTTGTACCTTTGAATTACATCTCTGTCTTATTTAAAACATATAATGAGACATGGCTTCATGGATGTCACCAGCAAGCTCAGCCTGAACAGCTTGATGAGGGACAGTTCTGAGGTTCCTAATAAGATGCCATGGTAGGAAGGCTTCACGGACGACTGATTCAGCTGCTTGTTGATGTCATCGGGTTCTAAGCTTTTCCCCGTCCTTGATTATGACATCACCAGTATTGGCTTAATCATCCAAGGTGATGAGACCATGGATACAGCAATGACTCATCATGATGTGACACCTAGGGAGTATAGAGAAAGCAACTTCCCTCTGCCTTTTTCTCACTAAAGATATGGCCCCCTTGAAGACCTCCAGCAGGCATGCTCTCAGATCTCCTCAGCTGGCGCTGGGTCACACACTGCCAGCTTCTGAAGGAGATCTCCTGGAGTAGAGAGCTTCTTTCCAGGCATGGCTCTATGGAAGGGAGCTCTGTTTGGAAACTCAGGAGGCCAGTCAGGACCCACCACAACTGGTCACAGGTGGCTTGGTGTTGTGGCTCCAGCAGAGGGCATTCATCTGCTTAGACTTGACCCTCCCACTCCACACCCCAACTTCTGGGTTTTTGCTATGCACTCACTTCTGTAGCTGGATCTCACAGCAGATTCTGTTTGTATTTGTGAGGCTCTTCAGTCCCCACCAGACCTACCACTCAGCTCTTATGTTTCTCTTGTTATCTGGTTACCTTCCCTGAGAATACTTCACTTACCTGCAAATCGCAGGCAGGGGACTTCTCTTCCTATCATACTTGCCCCGGCCCTTTGAAGTCTCTATTACATTATATGGGGATTATCTCTTTGTTTGTTTCCACAGTTAAACTTTGACCTTGAGTTCAGGGTTTCTGGCTTGGTCTCTGGTGTATCGCATAATGATCAAGGCACTGGTAATGCTAAAAAGAAAATTTTGAGTTGACTCCAAACGACAGACCTCTTGCTCTGATTTGGCCCCAGTGGTCCCAGAAAGGCAGAGCATCCCTCCAGGCTTGTACATACCCATGCCTCCTTCGAGAGACCCCTCACGGCAGGTTCTCTATGCCGGTTCCATTCACTATGCTGGGAGACCCACAGTAGGTTCTCTACAGACTCCGGAGAGCTAGTCAACAAAATTCTATAGACATTCATGATGGAGGTCAAAACAAAACAAAGGAAAGCTTTCTAGAAAAGGAAGAACTCCTTCAGCCTACCAACAGAAAACAGGAAATCCACCCAGGAGTAGGAAGGCTGAGTGTTCTCCTTTAAGATCAGGAACAAGGACAGAGTAGGTACCATTGCCGAGGCAATAAAGCGGCGAAGTGAAGTTAAGTGAAAGGTCTTCATGGGTCAAACTCTCAAAAGTTACTAAAATTCCTAAGATGTTTCTGTCAGGTCAACAAAACTCAATATATCTTTTCGACTATGTTTTTTTTTCCCTTAAGATTTATTGATTTTTGTTTTATGTATATGAGTGTTTTGTCTGCATGTACGCATTACATCATGTACATGCCTGGTGCCTGAGGAATCCAGAATAAGGTATTGGATTCTCTGGAATTGGAGTTGCCACCATTTAGGAACTGAACCAGGTCCTTTGCAAGAGCAACAAATGCTCTTAACTGTTGGGACATTTCTCCAATCCTGACAGTATTTTAAACATTAACTCATTTATTTGTCATTCATATGCAATAAACCATGCTGGTTTTAAGTATACTCTTATATGAGTTTGGACTGACTTAGGTACCCACAACTACAATGAAAATCCAGTACTTCTAGAGTCGCTTTAAGCCCTGTGACAGGAGCCATTGCTCCATGTTTGTTTGATTCATGACTTTATATAAATGAAACATGCTGTGATTTTTAGATCCTTAAATCTTCTGACCCCTTTTATTTTGAAAGTTTTATTTTGTTTTATGTGTGCGAGTGTCTTGCCTGTTTATATGTGTGAGCACCAAGTGTATGCCTGGTGTCCACAGAGGCCCAGCGAGGGTGCTGGATCCATTGGAACTGGATCCATAGAGGGCTGTGAACAGCCATGTGGGTTCTGGGAATTGAATCCTGAACCCCTGGAAGGGAAGGCAGTGCTCTTAACCTCCGAGTCGCCTCTCCAGTCCCCCCTGGCCATTTAACTGCACAGCCTTCTTATTAAGTTGTAGGATTACGTCTGTGTTTGAATGTGGGACCCATGTCTGCGGGATACCCATTTTTTTTTTTTTTTAACATTTTCTGAGTCTGTGGTGCACTCTTCCTCTTCTTACCCCGGTTGTTTGAAGAGTGCACAATTTTTAACTCTGGAGTTTTACGAAGCTCAGTGTTAACATTTTTCTTTTTCATGGCTTGTGTCTTTTTGTGTAAGTTGTAAGGACTTTCTTACTTTCTTCTGGAAAGTTGTATATTTTTGATGACATAAGATAAATGTCAAGATTTATAGCTATCCAATCGTGTTGAGTCCATGTGTCGGGAAAATGGTGCCCTCCTCTTAGGTGCCTTGGTGCCTTTGTAGCAGATCTACTAAGTTGTGTAGAGGGGAATGGGCTGACGTCACATGCAGCTGCGTGTCTTACCCTATACCAATGCTGGCTCACCGAAAGGTAATGTAAATCCTGAAACCCATCTCTTTTCAGGACTTTTAAAGCTATTTTAGGTCTTCTGTGCTTTCTTACAAGTCCTAAAATCAGCTTGAATTTAGAACCAGCCTGACATTGTGTTGAGCGTTCTGATCAGTTTAGAAGGAACTTACAGCCTAACGGGGCAGGGTCTCCCAGCCTTGATCATGACCACGGTGCGCCTTCCCACTGACGTAGCTCTTCCTCCATTTTATCTCGAGGATGCTCTACAGTCCTCCATGCACAGGTCTTACCTGCAACGCAAACTGTTACGTGCATCTAATTATTCTATGTGGTTTTGTTTTATTATAAATGATGGAGATACATTGATTTTTACATGTTTACCCTGAAATTGTAGGCTCACTAAATTCATTTAATATTTGGGGTAGATTTTTAAAGGCAGATTCCATAGGATTTCTCACACCCACCTTCATGCTATCTACAAACAAAGGCAGTTTTTCTTCTCCCTTTCCAGCTCGTGTGCTTTTTTATGTCTTTCTGTTGCGCTGGCTAGGACCTCTAATGCATTGTTAAGTAAGCAGTGGGAGCATGTTCACGCCTTGTTCCTGAGAGAGAGCCTGTTCAGCCCTTTCAAGTGTGGCATTAGTGCTGGGCTGTTTTTATAGATGTCATTAATCAGGTTGAGGAAGTTCTTTCTCACTCTGGAAAGGCTTCCTGTGCTTTGTCTTATCACGAATGCACTTTTGAATCTTGTTAAACAGCTTTTCTAACTGTACAGATTCTCCCTCGGTCCCCTAACAGAGGACTAGCTGCACTGGCTCCTTGTAGAAGAACTGTGCCCCTGTAGACTTTCGCTCACTCCCCAGTTGTTATCACGATCCCTGCGGGTGTTTGCTGATCTTCCCTTTTTGCAGCTTCCTCTTCTCTAAGGCTTTCTCTCATGATTTTTGGTCGTCTTTGCCTCTGCAGAGTCCAATACCAGACTCAGTGAGATCATCAGACTTTGTTTGGGTTCTTTCTCTCTGTAAGGTTTCCAGAAAGTGCCTCCAGGCAAGGACAGACTGATCATAGATTTCATTTAAGTTGATTCTAAAAGATCACAGTTGCCCAGCACCACTGTCATATCTATATCTATAGCTATATGATATATATCTATATCTTGTACCTCGTATTATGATGTGGCTGGATGTTAAAGCTACCTGTAACAACTCTCTATAAGAGGGATAGCGTTTGATTTTTTCCTTCTGATTTTTGAATAGCTAGGATGTGTTTTATCCCAGTGAGTGGGAACTAAAGGTTCATTTAACGTACTGGTTTTCCTGACTCTATTGGACTTTCTGTCTCAGATGATGGTGTTTTGGTGAGTATGAACTTGGTACCATCTGACTTCTCACAACAGCCTGTGATATAGGCAGTGCATTTTACACGTGAAAACTGTCATTTCCTTATTGGTAAACAGGGAGAGGGATCTGTCAAATGTTTAGCTAACTATGGTGGCTACTGTCGGTTGTCAACTTGACATGCCTGGAAAGAGGGAACATCCACTGCTGAAGGGGTTTCTTCCATCAGATTGGCCTGTGGCCATGTGTGTCGGGTGGGGAAGGCACTTTGCTGATGGCTGATTTATAGGAAGGGCCCCAGCCCACTGAGGGTGGTGCCATTTTTGGGTAGGTAGGCCTGTGTAAAAATTGTAGGTGAGCATGCCAGAGGTGATAAGCCGATAAGCACCAATCTTCTGCATTTTCTGTTTCAAGCTCCTGCCTTGAGTTCCTGCCTTGGCTTTTCTTGATAACAGACTAGCCTTTAAAGAAAACAAAAACCTTTTCTCCATGAGTAGCTTCCCTTCATGGTCTATCAGACTTGAGGGCCTTCAACGATGCAATTGCAAATGCCTGCGAAAGGGAAGATCTAGGAGTGTGGTGATAGACATGTGGCTCACTGTTGTCTTGAGCTCAGTGTCTTCTAAGAGTTTCTTTCTGACCCCTAGTAATTCTATATAATGGTGTACAGTTCTACCTCAGCCCATAGGATCTCCTGCCTAGAGAAGTGGTTTTCAATCTGTGGGTCATGACCCCTCTGGGGGTTGAGCAACTCTTTCACATGGGTCACTTTCTAGTCAGAAAACACAAATATTTATGTTATGATCCATAACTGTAGTAAAGTTACAGTTATGAAGTAGAAACAAAAACAGCTTTATGGTTGGGGGTCAGTCATAGCATTAGGAAGGTCAAGAACCACTGATCTAGAGGTACTTCCCAGAAGCTGTACAGAGAGACAGAGCTCAAAGAGCCTTAGTGATTCCTTCCCTTGCTGGTCATTCTGCCCTCAGCAGAGTAGGGGTGAGTCCTCACAGACACCCCTTCCTGGTGAGACACCTTCTTCATTGCCACTTTGTGACATTTAAGAAAACAACCCCAAGAAGGAGGCTATATTTAGAACTAGTTACACATTTTTTTTTTCTTAAAAGATCACCAGGACTAATTCTATGTCAAGTCACATCTAAGTTTCTGCCAAACAAGCATGGCCTGGTTGCCTCAGCACAGGGAGCCGCTGGCTGCTCTCCTCAGCCTGTACACAGTTGCTTTTATTCTCCTGGGTGGTTAATACTTGCTTCCTGAGTAGATCTCTTCTGATAGTGGAAGTGATGTCCAAAATGCCTACAACAGGGACTATTCAATTCCCTCTCTCTTCTGTGCACCTCCTACTACCCTTCCTCCATGTGCCTCCTCCTCTCTTCTTGTGGAGCACAACTGTCCTCTCCCAAAGCTAATCTGTCATTTTCTTTTTAGATCCCATCCCCCCTTTCCTGCCTCAATTGCACGCTCTGATTTTTCTCTTCTGCATCACCAGCCCTTCCTTTTCTACTGAATCACACTTATTAGCATACAAATATACTGAAACAGTTCTTATCTTTTTACAAAGGCTGTTCCCTCCACTTTTCTTCAGCCCACTCCCCACTCTTCTGTTTCTCTTGACATCTGAAACCTCTTTTCACCCACTACTATTTCTCTATCTCTCGTTGATCTAAAACTGGCAGTTCTTTCCCAGCTCTACTTTCTACTTACTCTATCAACAGCACTCAGCTCTTGTTTGATCCCACTTCTTTCGGAACATAGATTCCATCCAACTTCAGAAGCCC
>JADRCD010226339.1:0-11293 GCA_019843815.1 Montemys delectorum
TGTGACCCGTCAGTTCTAACCAGTCAGTCTGCTTGGGAAGCACTAGCACACGTTAGTCCTGCATGCAACCCAAGCATGCGCCCACTTCACTTTCCTTACAGCCTTCCAGTTCTTTGCAACCAGCAGTTAAAATACACCCAGTCCTGACTGGTAGCCCTTGCTTGTGTCTACGGAAACATTCTGTGTGCCTGCTTTCCAGTCACCAATGAGATATCATTAAATCTAGACATTACTAAATGTAGATGTGGGGGGAACATAAACAGTGGATCTATTAAGTCTCTCCACTATTGTGGCCCACTATCAGACACACACACACACACACACACACACACACACACACACACACACACCCTCCACACCCATGTGGGAAAGCCCTACCGATAACATGATGGAATTGGTGGCTAATTAACAAAATCATGAAGGTGGCACACATGATAAGATTAGCGCCTTTGTAAGAAACCTGAGGGTTTCCTCTCTCCCTCTCTCTGTCTCTCCCTCTCACTCTCCCTCCATCCCTACCCCCTCCATCTCTCCATCTCCCCCTTTCTTCTTCCCTCCCTCCCTCCCCCCCTCTCTTTCCCTCTCTCCCTCTTGTCCTGTTTTCTAATCTTTTAAGGTGCAATGACTAGATGTCTGTCTGTCAGTCAGGAAGAAGGTTGTTGTCAGAAATGGCGGCTACTGTCTTCTTGATTCTGGACTTCTCAGACAGACCCAGTACAATGGAAAACAACTGCTGCTGATTAAGGCACACTGTGTGGTTTGTCACAACTGTCTGAGCTGACTAATTAATACGTGCACCATGCAGACAATGTAAATAATTTCATGGCATACTTAACAGTAAAAGAACAATCCATTAGAAATGATGAGTTTTTAAGTATTTATTTTCTGTATTTGTTTTGTTTGGCTTTTTATTTTGTAGCAATTATAGATACATAGGAAATTGGAAAAAAAAAAGTACAGAGTTTGCTCTGCCTTCCATCCATTTCCCCAGTGCTAAGAATTACATAGTCTGGTTACTCTAACAGCACGGAAACCCAGCCTGTTCTATTCTATAAAGCCGTAGAATTTTACTATTCTATATGCATTCATTTCTGAGGTGGCGGTTGTGATGGCGTTGATAGTGCTGGGGGTGGGGGTGGGGATAGCATTGAAGATGGCGATGGTGATGATAGCATTGATGGCAGTGGTGGTGATAGCATCGATGGTGGTGATAGCGGTGGTAGTGTTGGCGCTGGTCTCGGTATGGTAGTGACAGAGGTGGTGGCGTGTGGTTCCGTGTGCAGACAATGTGACCGTAAGGATACAGAGGCCCTCCGCCACCAGGAAGGGCATCTATCTTTCACACTTTTACTTTATGTCAGTCACCTCGTGCTTACCGTCCTTTAATATCCACTGTCTCCGTCACTGTTTATTTCGAAGCTGTTATAAACAACTATCTTGATTAGCCTGCGTTTCCCGCTCACACAGCCTAGACTCATCTGAGAGGCAGTTTTAACGAGAGATTGATTGCCCTGGTCAGACTGGGCCTCGTTATTAATTAAAGTAGGATAGCGTAGCCTACTGTGGGCAGTACCGTCCCCAGCTTGTGGCCCTGGGTTGTCTAAGGAAGTTAGTTAAGTGGTGAACCTACACCCAGGCCAGAGAGCAAGCCAGCAAGCCAGGTTCTTCTGCGGCCTCCCTCCATCGTGGAGAGGCTGACCTGGACGTGTAAGCCAGAGAAACCCTCCCCTAAGTTGCTTTTGGTCACAACAGGAAAATGAAACTGTAACGAACAGAGCCAAGCATCATGCGAACTTTTGAGATTTGCCCCCCTCCCCCGTTTTAGCCACTTTCTTGGCACTGTGGTAAACGCAGAAGCCAGTAATTTAAAGGAGGCGTTTGTTTTGCCTGGCAGAGCAGCATAAGTGACTGGCTGCCTTGACTCTTGGCCTGTGATGACGTTGGACACTGTGACAGCAGGAACGTGTGGGCGTGGCTTTTCTCTCCTCCGGTGCCTTTGTCCTGTGTCCCTTGTGTTCCTTTGTGATGCTGCCACACCCACACAGGACAGGAAGTTAGCTTTCATCAATCCTTCCTGCAAACACAGTTACCTGATGGCCAGCTTTCCCAATCTCTGTCTGCTTCCCAATCCATTCAGGTTGAATTCAGCCATTGCCTCCACTCAAAGCAGCTCCCTAAGGCTTCGTCACGTGGCCGCACAGAGATGAGACGTGTGGTGTTGCAGGTGAGGTTTTGCCCAGATCACTGCACGCAGACCTGCGGAGTCACATCACTGTCTCAGACTTTGTCTCACCTTCTCCTGACAATGGGTATCTGAGTTACTTCCGCATTTTACCGTTATGATCACAGTCACCGTAAAATCAGCATGCAAGATTTCTATAGAGGCAACTTTTCATTTTTCTGGGATAAGTGCCCAAGAGTGTTTGGCGGGGTCACGTGACCAGTGTGAGAAACCTCGCTCACCCTTTCCTTGTGCCTCAGCACCAACCTTTCTGACACCCTTGCCGAGCCGTTTGCTACTGTCACCTTATTAGTTCGGTTGTTCTGTGACTGGGCATCTTCTTGTGGTTTTAATCTGTGTCCCTACTGGCTAATGAGGCTGGGCGTCTGTCCTTACCTGTGTGTGTCCTTCATCACGAAGACTCCTGCCCTGTTCTTCGCCAGTTCTCTGAGTGGATAGTTGGTTTTTGATGTTTCAAGATCCCATTATATTCTCTACATTAAAGAAAAGTTCAGATACACCGTTCGTAAGTTTCCTATCCTAGTCTGTACCAACTTTGCCTTCCTCTATGAAGGGTCTTGCTTCTTCTACTCCTCAGGAGTTCTTGACTTTGGTAGATAGGACTCATTAGTTTTTTTGATTGTTTTTTTTTTCCTTTTATATTTAATGTTGTGTCTCCGAGCACCTCTCTTAGTTATAGATGTGCAACATCTTAGCACATGGTTTCTCATATAAGTTCTATATTTCTGTTTATATCCATGATCTATTTTAGTTAACTTTTTATTAATGTTTAGTGTTTATAAATGATATTTTCAAATTTATTCTTTAAGATTTTCAAACATTTACTTTCAAACATTGTGCCTTTTGGTCATGTGCCTTCACCTCTACCCTCCCCCAACTCTCATGTGAGGAGTTTCAAACTATGGTTTTGGGGCGTAGGAGTGGATGTTAAACTGTTCTAAAATAGTTACAAAGATTATCTTTTCTCCATTGCGATTTACTTTACTTCTAATATTTTTTATTTCTTTGTAAATGTCACTTTCATTTAAACAACTACCTCAAAATTCCTTAAACTTTAACAACAGTTCAAGTAGGCCAGGCTGGCTCCCAAGCACTGTGCTATGTATGCTGTTGGTGAGGAGAGAAAGGGTGAAGGAGCACTGGTTGTAAGCAGTGTGCATAAATGCTGACACAAGCAATGCAGCCATTTCATAATTAAAAGCAACGAGGCCCATGGCTTTCCTATCGTCTCAGAGAAAACTGAGGCCCAGGTCTGATGCTCTCGCCTCACTCCTCTTAGGATGAAGGCGACAGGAGGTGAATGTGATTGGTATTATCAATTTGAGATTGATTCATTAATGAATACCTATCAAATTAGGTGGTTGGCCAGGGAAATTGGCAGAATCACCATGTCCTCTGTGGTCCAGTTGAACGGGGTCTGGAGATTGCCTCCATCACTTACCAGCTCTGAGGAAATGCCTCACTTGCCCTAACTTAACCTCGGTGAGCTCTAGACTCCGTAGTAGTGGGTTAGAGAGACCGCAGTAAGCACGGCAGTCGTGGGATACATCCCCAAAGAGTGCTGATTCCTGTGCCAAGGTGGATCCTGGGAAGACGACATTGCTGCTGCGACAACAGAGAGAAAGGAGAAGAAGGCCAGGCACTGTCATCAAAAGAGACAAGGGCAATGAAAATAAATTCTGCACTGTTCCTAGCAAGAGTAAGTGATAGCTCTTTCTATAGATACAGACTAGAGTAAGATCCACATGGCACAGACAGAGGCTTGGCAGCTCCCTCGGAGACCTGTCACCTGTCACATACATTATATACTGTCATGCCCACTTTGCACACAAAGCTGATTTGAATAGGTTTTAAAATCCACCTCCTACTCGAAGAATCGGTCACCAGCATCTCTAAGTTGATGATGGTGGTGATTTGATAAAGATCATGGCAAATTCGGTAGTTACAGGAAGTCACCGAGGAGCTGCTATGAGGGCTGTGTGAAGTTTAAAACTACGCTCCCTACTCACCTCACTGTTCTTAAATGGATAAAGTCCTGATAAAGTACTTAAAGAGCTAAAGTCCTAGGACTATGTCGTCACCGCTAAAGGGTCTGCATTTGATTTTTCAACTGTTGCTGTTCATCAAGTTTTGTTTGGGAAAAAGTTATTGCTAATCAATGTTGTGTGTAATGAACTCCATAAATCAGTGTTAAATAAACACTCAGACCCACTGGAGGCCTTTGGCTTTGCTACCTCACTTTGCAATTTCATCAGAATGACTCAAGCTGAGTACCTGTGTGATGCACATTAAATAAACCGCATGAGTACATGTGTGTATGTGTGCATTCAAGTACATGTGTGCAGCACGCCTGTACGTGTGGAGGCCACGGATCAACACTCGAAGTCTTCATCTATCACTTCCCATACTTGAGACAGTGTCTCACTGAGATTGAGGCTTTTTGATTGGGCTGGTCTGACTAATCCACACCTTCAGGATCCCTCCGGCCTCAGCTTGCCTCATGCTAGGGCTACAGATGCCTGCCACTGTCCCTAGCTTTGGTGTGGGGGCAGGAGTGTCACCCTCGGCCTCGCTTGCTGGGCAACAGGCACTCTACGAACTTAGCCACTTCTTAAGAAGGCAAATGCATGTCTAGCCAATTTTGTTTAAACATCACAAAGGCTATAAGAGAGGGGATGTGAATACAGACCCAGTGAGATTGGTTCAAGAGTCCAGTCTAGCAGGCAGCTTTCTGAGGAACGAACCCCAACACCTGTAGTCTCTCACAGCTGCTGATATGTGAGTGAGTACCTTCTTCCTCCCTTTGTCTCAAGCGGGGTCCACTAATGACCTTGTTCATATTTCATCCTCTGTGACATTGCTCAGCACCTCCTAGGAATGGAGGACCCTTCTTATCCTTCCAGATCTTTCCATTCACTCGCTTCTGTGGAAGACCAAATGCATTCCACATCTTCCCAAGTGTCTCCCCAGTTCACTGGAGGAGTCACACAATAATGAGATGCATCTCTTTGAAGCATAGTCTTGGGGAGACGGGAGGATGTGACTGAGAAACTTCTCTCTTGGTGCTGAGAAAGTGTTCTGAACTCAAGATTGAGGGTGTAGGTCCTTCAGGCCCAGCAGAGAACGTCTCTTGATTAGTGGGTCTTCTAAACACTTTACTACACATTTTATGTTTTAAAACCATAAGCATCTTTGCCGGCTTGTGGTTCTGAACTAACTCAAACCCACAGAACTGAAAGTGTTTTCACTGAGAGCTTTTTATCTTCAACCACGTGATACTTTCTCACGGCTTCTGTAGCAAATGCCCAACATCAGGTGACAGAAAAAAAAATCAGCCCTCAATTCCTGAGCCTAGAGTTTTGAAGCTGAGTTATGGCACAGCCCTACCCTCTGGAAACTCTGAAGAATCCTTCTTTACCTGTTCCTAAGTTCAAGTGGTGGCTGGGGGCTGCTCCTAGACTTGTGTCTGCAGCCTCCGCAGCCTCCGCAGCCTCTGCATCACGTGGGCTTTCCCATGGCGCCTCTCTGTCTCCTCTTGTTCTAAGAAAGTCAACCAGTTTAAGACCCTAACCCATACAGCCTTATTTTAATTTGGATTCATCAGCATAAGACCTTACTTTTAAATAAGGTCACATTCTGCAGTTCTGGACGGGCATGACATTTTTGTGAAGAACACCATTCAACCCAGCGCACCTGTAGTCCTAAATAGTCGTTGACATTTTGGCATATTTGTTTAATACATTCACCTCCCCTTCCATCTATCTGTCTGTCCACCCATCTGTCCACCCATCTATCTATCCACCCATTCACAGCTTTGATTGCTACATCTGAAAGTAGTAGACCTAAAAATCTCATCCCTGAGCAATTCCATTTGCTACAGCCATCAAGGGAAAAGACGCTTTTCTATATACCCAGCTCATCACATCAGAAGACTAACTGTGGCACCATAGTATTATCTAATACAAGATATTCAGGTTTCTCCATTTGAATACTTCTTAGCTGGTATGGCATTCCCTTCCCTCACCCAAAAATGAGGATTAAATGAAGAGATCAGATATTGTAGCTATTTCCTACATTTCCTCACTCTATCATTTAGCTGAAAGAATAACTCTTCCTCTCTTTGTTTTCCAAGTCTAGAGCTAGTTTTAAAAGGCCAAGCTAGTTGTGATTCTCAAGCTATCTGATTTTTATTTCATCACTACCTTCAGAATCAGCTGTTTTGGAGGACCACTGTGTGTCCTGCCTCTTCCTCACAAGGCTCCTAACACTGCTTTGACTTTCTGTCTCTGGTGCTATATGTGATTGCTTGGTGCAAATACTGATGTATGTGTCTCTCCATCACAATGTACAGTGTTTCCTGGTTCTTTACATTCAGATTTCAGCTTCCCGTCTGCCCTCTATTTGCCTTTATTCCATTCTGAACTTTTGAACTTCTGGTTAGAAGTAGTCTAAAATATTTCTGATTGATTTGGTATAGACATTTGACTGTGTTTAGGGATTGTGATAGAATCTTCTATGTAGCCGTTAGAGAGAAGAATGTGCATCCACTGACACAGTGCACTCTCTTGTTCTACTGTCTTATCCTGGCTTTGCGGAGGTGTCATGCGCTCTTCACCTTCTGTCTTGCATTTTCCTAGGCCAGCAGAAACAGCTAATGCTACAGGTAGAGACCCGCTTGGTTTTCTAGTTCAAAACATTGTCTTCTATTGGCAGAGCAAAGCTCACTTTCTTTAAAAGGGGTGGCACTGGGTTTGGAGAGGTGGATCAGCTGTCACTGTCTGCTCTCCTAGAGGACGAGGGTTAAATTCCCAACTCCTATATGGTGGCACACAATCATCTGTAACTCTTGTTCCAGGGGATCTAATGCCCTCTTCTATCTTGGGAGGCACTAGTTGACAGATATATAAATTAAGGCCAAACCTGCTCATACTATAAAAATAAAACCTTTTTTATTTCAAATGGATCGCACGGTTTTGGAGGTAGCACCAGGGATCGAACCAGGGCCTTGCACATGTCATCGGGCACCCCAGCACTGAGCTCTGCTGTATGCTGGTGTGGTGGTTGGCTGTTTGTCTTCTTTTGCTTTTCTGATAGACCTGTGGTTTCAAATGTTGCTTCCGTCCTCTGTACCCTACCAAGAGTTTTTCTTTACCCTAAGCAGCTGCCTCTCCCAGTCTCCCATCTCTGCACTCTGCAGCCTTGCTTGCCACTCACGAGCAGTTTGGCTATCCATCGATTGGTGAACCAGTCTTAGTCTTCTGTTGTCTCAAGGGGCCTCCTGCTCTCTCTCGTCCCTGAGCACTCTCTAGCTGGCTCTAACCTGCAGCAGGGCTCCTGTGCTGGCCCTGTAGGTTCCAAATCATTCCCCTACACGTGGGAAATGATTTCAGTCTCCCAGCTACTTGGACAAAGGGAATCGTGGGCAGTCTTTTTGTTACCCTTGTTCACCCTTATAGGGTTTGAGGACACATATGAGAAAATACCCATATTTAGGCAATGAATAGAAACTTTGAGCCCAGATGTGTTTATGTATTTATTAGAACTTTTTGATGTTTTAATAGAAATGTAATTGTATATTTCTCATTTTAAATGATAGTATGATATCACTTCATCTTTTTTCTCTCTCTCTTTTTTCCTGGCTTGATTTTTATTTTTAACTCTTTAATTCTCCTGCAGTTATTCCTTGGTTTTGGCTCGTTTATTCATACCTTCTGTTCTTGCCTATGGGCATAGGAGAACATACGGAGTCATGGCCTATTTTACCCCCCCTCCAAAAAAAAAGACAAAAAAAAGACAGATGCTTAGAAAAATGAGGGGGGCAAGCTAAGGCTTTGTCCACACATTTTCCAAACAACAGGAATGGTTTTTGAAAGCCATCGTAGACTAGGGAAGAGAAAAGCTCTACTGCAAATGTCCAGAAGAGGGGCTAGTCAGCCCCTTGACACCTAAGGCCCTTCCTCTCACTAAGGGTTTTTGGTTCGCTTCCATCTGGATGCTGCTCAGATTCCTTGGGGCAGCTCTGTGGGTCACCACAGTCTCCATTGCTTGCCAATGCCCCAGTGGGTCACCACAGTCTCCATTACTTACCTGAGCCCCAGTGGGTCACCTCAGTCTCCATTGCTTGCCTATGCCCCTGGATCACTGCAGTCTTCATTACTTGCTGAGCCCTGGATTCTTTATTACATTTTCTACTTTTCCTGAGCAGCAACTGCACCCTTGCCTCCAGAGCTTCCAGCAGAGTCACGCCAATGAGCCTCTAAAGACAGTTCAGTCCCTTTGAGAGCCCATGATGAGATTACGAGAAGTGTTGCATCAAAAGCAGTTTATAACCACGGGGGGATGCTTCAGTCAATCATACAATCATGAGGATCTGAGTTCGGCTCCACAGTACTCATGTAAAAAGCCAGGTGTGGAGCCATACACCTGCGATCTTAGCCCCCATGAGGCAGAGACAGGAGGTTACCTGGAGCTTGCTAGCCAACCAATCTGGTGTAATAGATGAACTCCAGGTTCAGCGAGAGACTGTCTCAGAAAATGATGAGGACGGCAATTGAGAAAAGGATCAATTCAACCTCCTACCTCCACAATCATTTACACAAATGTGTACTGTACACACACCTACACATATGCACACACATAGACACACACACATATACACATTTGTGTGCACATACCCAGTCCTGCTTACTTTTTCTTAGAGACAAGTATTCTATTACACTCTTAACAAACTGCCTCCCTCACCATGTTGTGTGTTAATGCACCGTACCCTCCCTCATCTCCAGGAAGCCACAAGTCAACCCCAGCAGCGTGTAGCCTCCGTGAATATAGGAACAAGATCTCTCCAGGCACCTAGAACAAAGACTGGCCTCCAAGAGACACTGAATAAAGATTTGTTGTTGCTGAGTGAAATGATTCCCAGGAAACAACTGACGTCTGGAAAATGAAGGTCTAAACTCCAGCCAACTTCAACCAGCCACCAAGGCCGATCAACAGTTGGCTGCTCTTTTAAAGTCAATTGTTTGGTAGGCTCTGACAAAGATGCTGGAGCAACTAAATAGATACACAGGCTGAGAGGCAGGTAGAATAGCTAAGGGGGAGAGCTGAGGAAGAGTTAGGAAAACAGGATAAAAAATTCAGAGCTCCTGGCTGGCTGGCTGAAAACAGAGCTCACAGTGATCCCAGCCCTGCAGCTGGAGCTGGAAGAGACAGCTAGGAGGAGCCTGGGAGGGAAGCCGCACTCTCCAAACCCAGTGCCAGGCAGCTCCCAGCAAGGTCACGGATTTATTGTGACCTTCAAGAAGACTTGAAGAAACAACGTAATGACATATTCAGTGCACAGAGGCTGCGTACGGTAGGTACGGTCACCTCCTTCAGTTTAACAAATGCTGGTTTACATAACATAGATGCTAAGGGGGAAACTGGGATAAAAGCAAATCCATGAAGCATTTTTTATTTTCAACAGCAACTAAAAGTCCTAAAGGCATAAAGGGGTATAGGGCATTAAAGTTGCTATTTAAAGAGAAAGTATAGTTGAGTCTGTTGATGAAGCCACTCTCCTTACAGACTGTGCACATGTGCATGCACATGCACGCTAGCTAGAGAGCCAGCAAGAGCCCGAGAGTGAGCAGGAGCACACACTTGAGTGCACATGCACGCACGCGCACACTTACAAGCACACATTTTAAAAAGCAAAGTTATGAAGCCGGGCAGTGGTGGCGCACACTTTTAACCCCACTAATTGGGAGACAAAAGCAGGTAGATTTCTGAGTTCGAGGCCAGCCTGGTCTACAGAGTCAGTTCCAGTGCAGCTAGGGCTACACAGAGAAACCTTGTCTTGAAAAACCAACCAACCAACCAAACAAACAAACAAAAAACCCACAACAGTGTTCTTTTGACAGTCTTCACAGTTCAGTCTGTCCTCACTTTCATGTTACGTTTTGAGTGTCTGCGTTTCAGCCAGTAAACTATCAACCCCTACCCCATCTTAACTCTTGACCCTCCACCTCTACTGCCCATGCTGGCATTACATGCGGGCAGGACACATCTCGCTAAAAGTATCATGCACCACATTGTATTTTAATTGACATCTTTCTTCACTGTTTCAAAGAAACAGAAACATGGCTGCTCTCCCCACTCATTCGCCCAGTGGTTCTCAACCTTCCTAACACTGCGACCGACCCTTTAATAATACCTCATGTTGTGGTGACCCTCTGTCCCCCCCGCCACACACACCATAAAATTACTTCTGTTGCTACTTCATAACTAAAATTTTGCTACCATTATGAGTCGTCATATAAATATCTGGTATGTAGGATATCTGATATGTGACTCCTGTGAAAGGGTCATTTGAACCCCAAGGGGGTTGCGACCCACAGGTTGAGAACCACTATATTAACGGATTCTGTTGACTCCAAAAGTGAACAGAGATTTAGGATTCCTACCAAAAGCTTGAAGGGAACACCCGAGCACCGGCACCGGCTTGCAAGAGTTGCTTCTGTGACGCGTCATATGGAGATGGGGATGGGACAGGTTCTCGAAGCAGAACTCTTGGAATACACCACATTCTCAGGTGGAACAATGGGTACACTTGTGGAAGGCGTGGTGAGATGTCTAGGAACAGGGTTGTGCGGGCTGCTGAGACAGGTCTTGGCAGTAGATGTAAGTAATGCTGGTGACAGATCTGTGGCTTGTATGCGTTTGTATTGGTGCTGCAGTAAATGATTGCCATGCAGATTTTTCGTGACAGCAGTATTTAAAGCAAAAGCTTCAAGGTAGCCAGTCTCCTTCCCTTGCATTGTTTCCTGGCACCCCTAACTCAGAGGTAGTCCAGATATGTCCTTGCGAACTCACATGCTAGGTGCCCACCAAGATATGATTTATTAATGGCTAGACAAAATTGGACATTGCTCTCCGACCTTTACCAATGTTCCAACATCTTAGCCAAACCTTGGCTTGGAATTTACCCATCCAGACTAATTGTCTCTGGCATTGTTAGGGAAATAATGAAGGGAATAGGGCATTGAAGCTTACAGAATGGGAGACTTATCCCAG
>JADRCD010226341.1:2391-17412 GCA_019843815.1 Montemys delectorum
AGAGAGAGAGAGAGAGAGAGAGAGAGAGAGAGAGAGAGAGAGAGAGAAAGAGAGAGCAAGAGAGAGAGCAGTGAGGGTTGTAAGACATCATTCGATTCAGGATATTCCTGGAAGGCAGAATTAGCTCGCTGGGATGAGGATGAAAGGACTCATAGATGCCTCCAAGTTGTGGTTGTAGAAAGGGAGGAATGGAGTTGCCATATTGAGAGATGAAAGCCATCGGAGGAACAGCTGGATTATTGCAGGGCTGTTTTGACTGCACTGAGCTGGAGCTGCCTACTAGGCGAAAGAGAAGACGCGTTGAGTGTGTAGATAACAAGGAAGGGTGTGGAGAGACTTACTTAAAGCTACAGAGCCTGGCTGGGGTGTAGCTCAGTGGTACAACACTTGCCTTCCATGGGCAAGGTCCCTAGTGCCTCAAGCAAACAAAAAAGGCAAGCAATAGATTTTTAAAAGAATGCAGCCAAAGAGCAAACAGCACAGAAGAAGGCTTGAAGGCATACGGCTGCTTTGAAGGTCAAGAAGAGAAGGCTGGCAGCTAAGAGTGAGATGGGTAGGAACTTTGGACAGTATAGAGGCAAAGAGGAAGATACTGGAAAAAAGTAGGAATGGTCAGCTAGCTCCATCATGTGCTGCTTTGATGTCAGGTCAGGGAGAATTCACCTTGGATTCTGGCACTTTGAGGTTGTGGGTGACTGTGGTTTCCTGGGGTATGTAAATCTGGAATGAGATAGTTCAGGAAAAGTCAGGAGAAGGTCCAGCCAGTGCATAGAGACAGTTTCCTCACAAGGGAGTTTGAGTATGAAGGGAAGAGGGAGCTTTTGCTCACTATTGAGTCACAGGCATTAGCTGAGTCTATAGGAGGTCACTGTACATCACCGCTCACTCTTTTTCATTCCTGTTACTAAAGACGGGCCCTTTTCACTCCTTGCTATTGTAATAACCATAGAATTGAACATTGTAGCACTGGGAAGCTGTGGTGCCTGTCTTTACCCATCACAGACAAAGTAACTTCTTTTATTTGAAAATTCATGCTTACTCTTTACAAGTTTGCTTTTTGTTTGTTTGTTTGAGACAGAGTTTCTCTATGTCGCCCTGGCTGTCCTAGAATTTGCTATCTAGTCCATGCTTGCCTTGAACTCATAGAGAGTCACCTGCCTCTGCCTCCTGGATGTTGGGATTAAAGGTGTGCACCACCACCACCCAGCTGTCTTTTTTTTTTTTTTTTAAATCGTAGAGTCTAATTTCCATGTTTCGCTGGGATTAGTGTTTATAGAACTGATACAGAAATTCAGGAAGTACATTATCTGTGGTGTGAGTGTTGAGGATCAGCTGCAGTTCTATATCCTCTGTTTCCTCCCTCAGGCTATCCAGTCACCACTGCACACCAGGCTGGAAGGATGAAGTGGCATCTAGAACGGGTGGGGTCTGCATTATCCTGGTCCAGCTAAGAGTAAGTGCTGGGGGATGGGGACTGGGAGTGGGGGAGAAGGCCTTCTCCAAAGATTTTAGAGTTACAGCTCTTTTAGACAAGGGCCTTCTCTGATGATATTCAGTGAGACAGCTGGTGAGCATTCACTTTATCAGGGTGACCAAGGGCTATATATGAACCTTGGAGAGTGGGAAGGAGTTTTCAGAGTGAATGAATTCATAGGCTAGAGTTTAAAGTACTGTGAATGCCTCATTTGTATGGAGAGGTATTCCAAGAATCTCAGGTACTTGCTGGGTGGGTTCTTATCAGCAAAGAGGAAGTTGAACTTGTAAATTACCAAGGGCTATGTAACAGTCCTCAGGTAGAAGATTGAGGGTTGAGCTCCCCACTCAGGCAGAGAAGAGGAAACTCACTAAGAGAGGAGCCCTACATTTTATACCAAGCTCAGAGGTGCTATCTCGACATGGTAAACTGTAACCTACAGTAGCAAGGTGCAACAACTGTCCGTGGACATTCTAAGGGAAGTGTGTAGCACACTATGTTCAGTTGTTTAGGATGGTCACTGCACAAAGCTTCCTGAACAGATTCATAGTCATTTAAAGGAAGGCATACCTTACTCAAATAAAGGTCCTATCTCTTAGCAGTTTTCAAGGCTGTTTGCACCAAAGGGTGCCTTTCCCTAATCTCTTCTCCCAGGGGGCATGTCTTGTTTAATTTGCACAAAATAGTACAGGTTGGTGTCAGATCTGATCTCAATTCTAGAACAAAACCTTCAGTGATACATGGTACACAATTGGGTCCTACAAACCTGGCTGGTAACATGAGAATGGAGAAACAAAAGATGTACACACAAAAGCTGGGATCGGGTGGGCTGTGCTCATTCAGATGGAAGGGTACCTACTCTGCAATGCAGAAACTCAGCTCCAGTACAAGGGGTCTCAGTACAAGGGCTAGCTGGTCTCAGTGGGAGGTTTTCATAGTGAGCAAATGAGGGTCCCTAAGGGCTTTTCCCACTCCCACACCCTCCTTACAGCCCCCACTTCCACTTGGGGTCAAGGCTAGGCCAAGTTCCATTCTCTACACACAGGAACATTTTTGAGTAAAAAAAAAAAATCTCAGAATGTACTGACTAATAGTTGCCTGACCCTTTAGAAAGTCCCAGGGAGAGTTCAAATTCATGCCATGCTTGCTAGCCAATAGATTTAAAGGTCAATATGCTTAGCCAATAAGTTTGAACTATAACCTTGCTGATGTAACGTGTGCCCCTAAAATGTATAAATACTGCTTGTAATAGCCATTTGGGATTGCCTTCTTGTTACACGCCTAGAGGGACTGATTGAGGGTTGACCTCAACTGCACAAGAAAATAAATCTCTTGCTTTTACATTGATCTGGTGTCACACTCAGGAGCATCTTGAAGTAAGTACCACTGACGAAGGATCGGAGTCTTACACAACCTCAGGTTGCAATCATCTATGAGGAAAGAGCTGAAGGTGTTAGTTCTACACACTGGGCAATCATTGTAAACACCCTACTTGGGCCAATGATCCCTCTGAGCCCCATCCCCAGCAGGTTTTGCTATTTTTATGAATTGGAAGTATTGGGATCCCAAACATTGCTGTGCACATGTCAGTAACACACATTCACTCAGAACTCCTCCCCATTCTTAAATAATAAGAAAATGCAAAACCACCTCTGTGCTTTAGTTTAGATGGATAAAGTATGTTTAGTGTTTGAAAGAAAAGCTTTGGTTATTGGAAACATTAGTTAGGTGAAACATCAGAAATAAATGATTTTATCATCTGTCTTAGTTAGGGTTTCCATTGCTGTGAAGAGATACCATAACCAAGGCAATTCTTATAAGGGCTGACATTTAATTGGGGCTGGGTTACAGTGTCAGAGGTTCAGTCCATTATCATCATGGTGGGAAGCATGGCAGCATGTAGGCAGACATGATGCTGGAAGAGCAGAGTGTTCTACATCTTGATCCAAAGGCAACCAAGAGAGAAAGCTATTTGACCAAAAGAACATTGATGTGTGTGTGTGTGTGTGTGTGTGTGTGTGTGTGTGTGTGTTTGTCAAAGTGGGAATAATCAAGAGAGAATATAGAAATGCTTCTGTGCAGGAGATAGGCTCCCTGTATCCTTTAGCATCTGCTTCAATTCTTACTGAATCTTTACTAGTTTCCATATCTACAAGCAATCAAAATGACAGTTCCCAAAATAATTTTCTGTTGGGCCAAGAAGAGGATCCTGGTAACACTTCTGCTTTGCTTGACAATGCTGGAGCTCTGAGACAGTCATCTCTTGGAATATGGCTTTTCTTTTTCCATGCCACAGAATTTGATCTAAAGGAAATCAAAATGCCTTAAGAGCTGTCTCAGAGCCAAGGTCCCTCTAGCCTTGCCATTTTCCTTTCCCTACCTCATCTGTTTTAAGAGTAGATTGAAAAGGACCACAACTGTCCCCCTCTCCATTCTGAATCCTCCCTGTCTATCTGGGCACACTCAGTCAGAGAGTTTCTCCACTTCCAGACAGAGTTTCTTTATAAGATACTGTCTGTTCCTTGCATTCATTCAAATTCTGATGTCTGTCTCTAGGGCCATTTGTTTGCCTACTCATCATTTAGGCCCCTGAAATTTGTTTACAACTCTCCTTTTCCTCTTGTCTACAGAAAAGTGCCAAAGAAGTTTCTGGGTTGTTTTGGATTTGTGGGTAATGTGACTGATTTCTCCAGTTTCATCACTACACTCTAGTTAATCTGAAGAGATGATAGAAAAGTTTTCTTTACCCCATCTCCCAATATAATACTTTTCCAAGAACCCGATGCTGAGGTATTTCTGAATGACAGAAACCACAGGGAAAGATTACTACAGAAACTTGCATGTCCATTCAAATTTCCACAGACAACAGCATTAGAGAAAAAAAATGAAGATATCCATTTTGTTCCTAAAGATAAGGCCTGTGTTTGGGGACCTTAAACCCTGAAGCTCAGATTGAACCTGACTCACTCAAACTAACCTAAGTATTTTGGATCGCTCAGAAAAAATTTCTCCTCCCTCGTTCCCTTCCTCCCTTTTACCTTTCCTCCTTTTCTCTCCTCCCTCTCTTCTTCCTTCCCTCTCTCCCTCTTTTCTTCTTCTCTCCCTCCTTTCCTTCCTCTCTTCCTCCTTTCCTCTTCCCTCCCCTTCACCTTTCCCTCTTGCCCCTCTTCCCATCCTCCCCTCCTTATTTCTCTACCTGCCTCTCTCTGTCCCTCCTTCTCTTCCTTCCTCAGTCCTTCCCTCCTCTTTTCTTCTCTTTCTCCATCCCTCTCTTCTTTCCTTCTTTAACCTTCTTGCCTCCTCATCCTTCTCCCTTTTTCCTTGTGATTTTTGTGAACTTACTAAACTATGTCTCTTCCCATGAATAGTAATCACGATGGAGAGGGGGACAGTTGTGTTCCTATTCAATCTACTCTTAAAGAAGATGAGGTAAGGAGAGGAAAAAGGCAAGGCCAGAGGGACCTTGGCTGTGAGACAATAGTAATTCCAGATACAGAAGCTCAATGCTGGTTTTTGTCCTCTTAGTTTGCCTAGAAAAATAAAGGAGGGCAAATAGAATGTTTTCAAAATTATCAGTGAGAAGTAGGGCAGGTGGAGAAGTTCAGAGCTAAGTGTTAGCTCATAAGGGCACCCTTCTCCTGGCAGGAGATAAATAGTGTCCAGCTACTGTGTCTACAAGACAAGTTGAAATTGTGTTTTTTTATCTGTGGATTTAAGAGAATTTGCATGGGGGCTGGTAGCATGGTCTGTTCCTGGAATTAAGGCAGGGTAGCAAAAGCTACACACAATAAATGGTGCCTAATGTGGGGCAAGAATCTACTATTAATTTAGGAATTTTTGAATGGATCACACACACACAGTGATATAAATCTAGAAAGAGGGAGAAATTGGTTTCTGAGTGAAGCTGAGTGAGTCACGAGGTTTCAGCCTGGGCAGGCATTTACTCTGTTAGGAGGAGACTATAAGAAACAAACAAAAAAAGCTGCCTGTTTCCTGCCAACAAATATCAAAGGACAGATTTTTAAGATTTGATCTGTTTTAGGATAGAAGAGAATATGCAGATTTTGCCTGAGCCACATGGGGATTTTTTTTTCCTGAGGTTTGGAACTAATACAAAGAGTTTGGGTTCAGAGGCATTGGGAGCCTCTGCTGTATAGAGGTGGGCTGCTTAGAGGAAGGCAGAGTGAGGCAGCCAGTAGAGGCTGCTGACTTCCAAAATCAATCAAAAGATAGAGATAAATGAAATTTGATGTAATTTTTTTTAAGGATAGAAGGAAATATAATGGCAATTGTTTAAATGTTCTTAAGTTTACATCAAATAATCCAGGCCTTTGATCTCAATATAGGTAACAAAGGCACACAGATAGGAGGGAAATTGAATGAAAATGCTTTAAAGCAAATCTAAAATGGTCTATGCAAGGTTAAATACCCAAATTCTTTGAACGTGGGCTCCATGGGAATTCTGGCATTGTTTAGCCTGGTCTGACAAATTAGAAACCTAAGAATAGGCCTATATAGTAAGCAGACAGATATTAAAATATTGAGGCATTCTATCTTAAAAAATTACATTGAAGGCAGGAGATAGGAAACATATCCTATCTCAGACAGTAGAAATTTAGGCCTTGAGAATTATATAAAGAAAGAGCCTGGAAATAGGCTCATACAGCAAATAGACAGAGATATTAGATCAGTAATTTATGCCTTGATCTCATGAAGGTCGGGACAGAGGACAGTAGAAGCACTGTCTCAACATAATATTTGTTTAGATTACTTTATTTGCATTGAATTAATTTAATTATCCAAATGAGTGTGATTTTGAGTTTAGTGGTTATATTAAAATTCCTCTGGGGGAGAAGTCAAGCTAAATGTTTAATGATTTCTTATTACTGGATCAAGGACATGCTATTTTGGAAAAAAGTCTATGCATTTGTATTGACAGGAAAGGAGAATGGGCTCTAGACCCCTTCCAGAGTGATATGGATCAGATATGACAGGGGGAGATCCTTTGAAGAACTAGAAAAATTTAAGAGAATCTAACAGAACAAGTGAGGATTCATTGTGCCATCCTTCACATGACATGAATGAAGACTTATTATAATTGGTTGTTAATAAAATTGACTCATAAAAAAGACAGTTGCCTCTCATATGCTCAAACAAGGAGCAGAATTTCATCCTTAAATAATCTGTGCACCCTGCACAATCCATACAGATATCTTAATAGTACTAAAATTTTGGTTGTGAGATTCATATATTACAGATTATACAGCTTTGGCAAAATTCATCATCAGAGATGTTGATCTTACCTGCTTGAACCCCTGCTTCTGGTTGCTGCTCAAAAGAGATTCAGGGATTACCATGGATTCCAAGTCATCTTGCCTCATTCAACCTTTCAGATGTATCTAGTCAGAACTTCAGTCAAGCCCTGAGCCTTCTAAGCAAACAGAGACTGGATAACAGATATTAAATCTAGTTTTCTTAAGTCTAACCAAATTTTCTAATTTTCCTACCCTTCCCCACCCCTTTAAAGAATTTTTTATTGTCATCATTCAGCAGGAAGAAGTAATGGAGAGTGGTCAGCCCAATTCCCTGGGTTGGGGTGTCTGGAAATGGTTATTTTACAAATTATAAAAGAGTTGTCATTTTAAAGGTAATTTGGGAATGGGCATAATTTTAAACAGGGAGGAAATGGGTAGGATAGATTATTAAATTTTATCCTTGAATGAAGCAATTTATAGACATAATCTTAATTGGTAAAAATCTTTACAATTGATACAAAGTTAAAGTTATACTTTCTTACATTGGTACAGAACTTATTTTGATACAGACTTAAGGTTTTAATTGGTGTGAATTTTTTGTTGATACAAAATTTGAAATTAATATTGTTGCTCTTAGATAGGCATTGTGCCTATGCAACTCATTTAAGAACACAAAGCTTAGACCCAGCCTTCTAATAACTGCTATTACTAACTGATTTTAGTTGATTAAGCAACAGAAGTTCAGGGTCAGATAGCAAACTCATGTTTTTATTAGATTCAGATTTAACTATGAGAAGGTATTTTCAATATATTTCAATTAGAAATAGCTAAGAGTGGTCAAGGTTTAACAGCTTAGATAGACAGACAGACAGACAGATAGATAGATAGATATTCATCAAAAACATCAGAAATCCACAGAATGTGGCATTTAATGTTAATTTAATCATTTGACAATAAGACATGTCTGCTCCTGACAGCACATTCTTCTTGGTTCAAAGAAGAAACTGAGCATCTTTACCTCTGGATAAGGTTGTTTATTGTGGCAAGGTAGCCATGGGGCAGAAATTACCTATTTCATCTGCAGACAAAATACTTTCTGGAAAAAGGACACATTATGAGGAAGAGTTGACTATTAGCTCTGCCAAGACAGAGTAAATAGTCCTTCATAATCCTACTTTGCAAGGATATGTCAGATGATCCTGAGCCAGAAGGCTGAAGACAGATGCTCCAACATTATAAGAAATTAGGGGGCTGTCCAGGTAGTCTTTACAATTGTTTAAATTTGAGAAGCTGTGTTTGGTGCTTCCTATATAGCTAGGTAATGATTAAATTGTTCTTGGATTTTTGACAGGGTTGAAAACTAGTTACAGTCTCATAATTAAACTCAAGTTGTTTAACATTGAGAAAGATTATAGAGTAGAAGACATGGTTTTCATATGGTTTACAGGCTAAAATCTAAACATAGGGATAGAATCATAATTCTTTAAGTTAAGAAAGATGGTAGAGTACTTTATCTAATTGAAAAATATGATAGACTGGATGTCAATTATGTACTATACTATGTAATTTACATGATTGTTATGGTTTTTTTTAATTTACATCTGGGAGAAGACTTACTTTGTTTTTTCATTTGTTTGTTTTTTATTGGACAGAAAAGGTGAAGTGTAGGGGTGGTTTTGATGCAAAGGTCTTGTTCTCCAATTGGTTTTTGATCTGTCAGTAAAGAAGTCATGGGCCAACTGCTGGGCCGAAGGAATAGGTGGGATTTCAGGGTCCCTGCAGGCAAGAAACAGATGCAGAAGAGAGAGGAGAGAGAGAGTTTGCTATGAATCAGAGAGAGAAAAGCCAAGCAGCCATGTGTGATCTTGGGTGGAGCAATGGCCTGCAGGTGCTTGGGGATGTTTAGCTGTGACTAGATGTAACTGAGCAACTAAACTTGAGGGCAGGCAGAAAGATGTGGAGCTCAGAGTATTGATAAGTGCACACTTCTTCAGGCAGGAGATAAGTAGTGTCCAGCAATTGTGTCTATAAAGCAAGTTGAAATTGAGCAACATGTCTGTGTTTTGTATCTGTAGATTCAAAGGAATCTGGGTAGGGGCTGGTAGCATGATCTATTCCTGGAGTTAAGGTGGTGTAGAATAAGTATAAACAACAATGAGAAATGCATTTTGGTCTTTTAAACAAATGCCACAAAATTGTAATAATTTTGGCTAAATCGCTTTGGTGAGTCACACTCCCAGCCATCCACCAGAGCCGTCTGGATTCACAAATAAAAGACACCACACACACACACACACACACACACACACACACACACACACCAGTTAATTTTAAATGCCTCGACTAGCTCAAAAGCTGGGCAGTTCTAATCCTTCCCAGTGCTAGTAAACACTCCTTTCCAGTACTTCTGAGTGAAATTTAGATGTCTTAAAATTTATATTTCATCTCTACTACCAGAAACACAATTGGGGAAGCGGCCTGTGTGGCTACTTTCTCTGATTCTCACTTGTCAGTGGGCCTTTAGGTTTGGCCTTCTTTCTTCCCAGTCATGGCAATCTCTGCCTCCAGTCTTCTCTTCCCTGCTTTCTAGCCTATGCAAATCCCCAGGTCCAGCCTTAGTCTACCTGTTCAGCTCTATTGTCAATTCTTCAATGTCAATCAAATCCAGATGAGGCGGAGACTCTCACCATCTGGGAACTAGGCCTTTGGGAGCCAAATTGAATTGAGACAGCATTAGAACCAAGCCCTAATACAAAATGATCCTCCCAGGAAAGGATTCATGAAATTCAAGAGGGGAAAGCAGTGAATTTATAGAATTATTGAATAAGAGTCCTGTTGCTAACCTGTGAGTTCAGCTAGAAAAGCATCCTTATCTCTATAACCCTCTGGCCCTTTCAGGAAGGCATGATACAGGGATAGTTTCCACTGGATGTAGGAGCTGAGGGCCCAAATAGGCTGGCCACACACTTACTAGCTGTGGCTTCCTGGATGTCCTATAGATTTCTAGTTCTCCTTTAAGTCTCACAGAATGACCTCAATTTGCAGCTGTTTGTGTTATCTTTAACAATTCAATGACCAATTTCTTTTTTTTCCTTTTTTCTTTTTTTGGTTTTTCGAGACAGGGTTTCTCTGTATAGCCATGGCTGTCCTGGAACTTACTCTGTGAACTAGGCTGGCTTCAAACTCAGAAATCTGCCTGTCTCTATCTCCCAAGTGCAGCGATTAAAGGCATGTGCCACCATTGCCCGGCTAAATGACCAACTTCTAAATTGGTCATTTCTAAATCTAGGAGGTTCTTACAGATCACTTATGTACTTACTGCAGATAAACCCTCCCTGTAGGTGCTGGAGTCCATTAGGGATCTGGCTTTGCTACTAAGAATCAAGTGAGGTGCTCCTAACCATGAAGTTCTTCTCTGGACTGAGCACACTGCTAGCACCAGGCACACCATTCTACACCATCCCAGAATAGTACTGAGGAGATCAACTTCTGTCCAATAACTGTGGCAGTCAGTTTCCATAATTAAAATCCAGTATAGGGACTAAATAGATGGTTCTGTTGGGAATAGCACTTATCATGTATGACTGAAGATGCAGATTAGGATCTTCAAAACTCATATAAAAGCTAGACAGGGTACCAGGCATCTGTAATCTTCACTCTCCTATGATGAAATGGGAGGCAAAGAGAGAAGAATCCTCAGAAGCTTGCAGGCATATGTGGTGGTAAACAAAAAGAGAACCCATCTCAGACATGGTGGAAGGTGAAGACCAACAGCCAAGGTTGCCCTAACCTCTACATGTACATATTCACATAATGCATGTACACACATATTCATTTGTATACACACATACCCACACACATGCACACATGTACATGCAATAAACACTTGCACACATACACAGGTACACATACATACATATACATGCACACATGCACACACACAAACACACATACACACACGATATATGAGAACTGCAACAATACTGCAGCCATCAACCAAACCATGGAGGAAAACACAGCTTTTTTTCTTTCACTGCCTTGGGCAGATGAAGTTCAGTGCACCTCACATAATAGAAAGTGAGATCAGACAAAGGTTGAGATGAATACTTCCTGAGGCTCAAATAAGGACATTTTATGGGTGGGATGGAGTTATAGCTGGATGTCAGAGACACCACTTACTGAAGAAAGAAGTCATTTACATCTGAAGGAACATAAGGGCGTTAGAAGGTATGGATACGCAGGACAACATTGTTTCCTTCTGGTGTGAGACTCATTCTGGCTCCTGGTTGAAACTAGAGTGCTCAACTACAGGGTTATGCTCTGGCTTCCTCTTCTCAGATCTGTATGCAGCTGAAAGCAAAGGCCCTGGAGGCAGTCACCCTCTCCCTTGCTTCTAGAACCTTGTGAACAGCAACGTAACTGGTTTTCTCTAAATAACCATGCAAGCTCTCAGCTGGGCTAAGCCCAGCTCAACACAGCACTACCCTTCAGATACATAAATGTATGCTAGAGGGTGGCTACTGTTCTCCCATAGCCCATTCAAAATGGCAATTTGCCTATTATATGGATTTTAATAGTGAAGTTTTCCTTGACTGTAAAATGCAAAACCACTCAGCTGTTCAACGAGGCAGAGTTAAAGCATCCTGCAAAGATAGCCTTTCAGAACAGGCAGGACCCTGCGGCGATCAATTTGTGAGCACACAGCCACAGGACAAGACAGGTGTATTGCCATCAATTCACTGCCCTGAAAGGAGGTGTTTTGCTATTCTGTTCTTTCCACAATATTCTTTTGGCCACTCATTTTAATACCTGGCTCTGGGGAATAAAAAGAATGTGAAGCAGAACCCAAAGGAGCACTGTGGGGTTTCACTGGTTTTCTCTTGAAACTGCTGGAACATCATTTCTTTTCCACTTGTGTTTTGTTTGAGCAGAGTGTCTTGGTTTTCCAGCAGTAGCTGTAAAATTTGTTAATCAAATGAATCCCAGTCTTAACAAGGGACTCTGCTCAGCCTGTGTGTGACAGTTTGACCTCTAGGGACAGTTTCTGCCCCTGACAGCAGTTTCCCTGATAAGGTCCTCCCTTCTTATTTACTTTACATTTTTTTTTTTTTTTTTAAAAAATTTTTTTTTTAGTCACTTAACAGGTGTCCAAAAGGAATTGACATTTGCCAACTTTCTGGGAAAACTCCGCTTCTCCTATCAACTTTCCCAGCTAGTTTTGATCTCTGCAGTGCAGGCACAAGCTGAAAAGCCAACACTGTGGTTTATGCAAAGCCGCCTTGTGACCCACCTGCTGCTACTGAACCTTTTCGCGAGTGTGAGTTCTGGCACATGGGCTGTAAAACTGTGTGACTCCCAGTTCCCATACATCTGTCTGTGTCTTGTCTGTAAGTGCTCATAGTGTGTTTAGGAGTGCACGGATGTGCACATTTGCATGTAAATGCATGTGTTTGTTAATTGTGTGTATGTACGTGTGTGTGTGTGTGTGTGTGTGTGTGTGTTTATGTACAGATGTATATTTTTTGATGGTTGTGTGAATGTGTATATGATTATAAATGTATACACTGAGTGTAGTAAATATAAGGGTGCTTGAGATAGCACTAAAGTATGCCCGCATATGTAGTTGCCTGTTTAAGTACAAATTGGTAGGTTTGTGGTTTTTTTCAGAAGTGCATACTGTGGATGTACTCTTGTAATTGTGAATGTGGATATGCGTGCCTAGGAATGTGTTATTCGTGACTGTACCTTGCACTCTTATGTGTATGACTGTGAGCATTGCGCGAAGGGGTATTTGCTAATTTATGTTGTGAATACACGCATGCTTGTATGCCTGTGCTTATTGTATTTGTGTGCATGTGTGCTTTTGTTTTCCGAAAACGAGCCTTGTGTCTTTGTGTTCGTGTATTAGTCTCCATGTGTGTGTTCAGTGTGCGTTTGCCTGTGTGTGTGTGTGTGTGTGTGTGTGTGTGTGTGTGTGTGAGGGTACATTTGCGCGTGTTTGTGCTGTGAGCGGCTGGGCGCTACCACGCTCCTGCCCCTCCTGGGCAATCTGCCCCATCCAGGCTTGGCCTGGGCAGAAGCGGAGGCCAGGGTCCTGGCAGGCGAGTGAAGGGTGTGCACTGGGGTGAGCAGGCAGCGCCTCCGCGGCCGCCACCGTGCCGGCTTTACCCTTTAAATCGGTCTCCAAGCCGCTTACAGCTGATCTCCCACGTGACGTTTTACCTTCTGTCTCCCTGAGCGTGTTGCCCGAGGACAGTCCTCTGGCTGCCGCGCGCCTCATAGCTTAGCGCAGCCCGCCGCAGAGGCTGGGCTCCCGCAACACGCAACACTTCGGGTGGAGTGACACGGGTGCGGGCGCCCTTGGAGGGGCCACCCGGCACCGGGCTTCCGGGGATCAGGAGGCGTCGGGGGCCGAAGAGGGCGCGGTCGGGGAGGAGACGGTGCCCCAACCCGGATAGGCGCCCTGTAACAGGCAGTCTGGGGTGCGCCCTGCTGGAGGGGCAATCTGCGATGACCCCACCGCGGAGCTGAGGCTGCGACCCGAACGCCTTCCGCGCCCTCGCCATGCAGAAGACCGTGCGCTACAACGAGGGGCACGCCTTGTACCTGGCCTTGCTGGCGCGCAAGGAGGGCACCAAGCGTGGCTTCCTGAGCAAGAAGGCTGCCGAGGCGAGCCGCTGGCACGAGAAGTGGTTCGCTCTCTACCAGAATGTGCTCTTTTACTTCGAAGGCGAGCAGAGTGGCCGCCCAGCGGGCATGTACCTCCTAGAGGGCTGCAGCTGTGAGCGGACGCCCGCACCACCCAGGACCAACGCAGGACCCGCAGGCGCCCGGGACGCTTTGGACAAGCAGGTACCTCGAACCCTCCTTTTCCTGGCTCCCAGCCCCAGGCTCCTTGCTGTCTTGCTGATCCACCTCTGGTGCTGGGTGGACAGCGGACAGCGCAGGGACAGTGCTCGGAGACGCTGCAGCAATGCTTGCCCCCGTGAGTGAGCAGAGAGATTCTGACCACGCCATCCTTTGACCCCACAGCCTAGGGATAAGCTGGGCTAGAGACTACGCTGGCTTAGCTTAGTTTAGGTTTTGGTTTATATTTTATTTTATTTTATTTTATTATTTATTTATTTATTTATTTATTTTTCCTTCAGGATCCTCTTAGAGGCCAGGTCAGATTTCTCTCAGTTTCTTCCCTAACCACTCCACGCTGTTCTAGACCTTAGTGTGATGATCGTATGTTGACACCTGTTAGATTTAGATAGGTTTGTTGAAACCAAACTCCCCTATTTGGGAAAGTTTGATTTCTTTTTTCACTGGAAGAGTTCTTTACCTGCCAGTGATGGCTCACCAGTAGTGCTGGGCACCAATCCTACTACCAAGACAGCCGCTTTTGTTGGTCCTTGTCAATCATGCTTTGTAGGTTAGGTCTTGTGAATGTTTGACCACCGAGGTCAGCATAAAGACACAGTCTCCCGAGGATTAGTATTTGTCCCTGAGTTTATGTTTAAAAAACATGGGCATTTAAAAAGAACGCTCTGTACTTTAAAGTAAATGAGACCTTTTAGTTGTAGGTCATAATTTGAATGGGTTTGTTGTGTGCTCAAGGCGTGGGGAAGGCAATGGCTTAACCTCTGAATCCCATTCCTGCAAAATAGGAACCATATTGATTTCAAATGCCATTTATTTATTAAAGTTAAAGAGGAATGATTTTATTCAGCCAAATGTTTTCTCTTTGCCTCTATATTCCAGACGTTGGAAGAGGGAGGTACTCGGGGGTGGGGCAGGGAGACTGGTGGCCTTTGCTGTTCCAGAAAAATGTTTCTAGGCTGAGTTTTCCGAGCAAATCTGACCAGTCTGCACGTACTGGAAACCTCTGAGGCTGCTGCAGACACAATGGTGGTTAGGATGGGCACCTAATTTTTCTGCCTTTTAAAACAAAGCTTCAAACTCAGAGGAACTGAAACCACACTGGGCACAAGATTGCTTTTGGTTTTCGCTGTAGATCATTAACTTCGATGAATGATAAGTGCTTAAACGTATCAGAAGGGTTAGGAGTTCGAAATTTAAAAGATGCCCTTTGACTTTTGAAGGTGCTTTCAGTCATTTGGAAAACTAGTTTCTAAGCTGGTAGATATAGGTATTAGAAATACAGAAAATTCAAGTGTGCAGTCTAGAATCTAAGAAAATTTTAAGGAAACATTCTTGAAAGTGTGTGTGTGTGTGTGTGTGTGTGTGTATGTGTGTGTGTCTGTGTGTGTGTGTGTGTATGTGTGGGTGTGTGTCTGTATGTGTGTA
>JADRCD010226341.1:22724-34526 GCA_019843815.1 Montemys delectorum
TGTGTGTGTGTGTGTGTGTGTGTGTGTGTGTGTATGTATTCTTGAATAGTGTTAGAAAACCCACAAGACCGCCTCAAAGGATTTTAAGTTCCACTATGTCTAAATAAAAGTGTCCTTTAAAATAGTGTGAATACATACTCCAGATTCAATTCTAAATTATTTGTTTCCATTGTATGTATCCTGAAGTTCACAAATAACTACTTATGGTTACTCTGGAACTGAGTTTCGAGAGTGGTTAGAACTTTTATGGTTGTCAAACCTGCCAATGTTATTTGCAAAGCATTGTTTATCGGCTGGGACAATGTCAGGACTTGCATCTTCAGGACAGTTTTCTTTAAGTGGACTCTAATAGAGACTTGAAATTCCTGAATAGCTGGGTCATTTTTATACAAGATATTTTTTTCCTATTTACTATCACATAAACTGTGGTGCTTGTCACTTCATGCATATTTGGGAGGTTGGGAATTGGGGCCTTTGTAGTTTGTAAACAAAACAGAGACGTAAGCATTCCAGAAAGGATTTGAAGTTGGTCTTAGAAATTTTTAAATTTTCCTGTATGTTAGAGATGCTTTGTTGACATGGGTTAGCTTAGCTGAATAATGCTTTTCTTGAACACTGCTACCTAGAGGCAACTGAAGAATTAAGAAGAGACACTTTGGATACTCTATACTAAGTCTCTAGTGTATGCAATTGGCCTTCCATCAGTTGACTATGTTACTTTCCAGTGCTGTGATCATTTGTTTCTAAGGCTATAAAAAAACAAAAACAAAAACAAAACTGCAACAACGTTGCTACATAGAGGATGTGAACTGCAAATATATAGTAACAAACTTTGCATCTGAAAAGCTAAGGACAGAGATGATTGAAATGGGCACTCTGAGAAATCAGGCCAGTAGGCACACAAACATGTAAGGAACATCCTCCACTGAGCCAGAGGCGTCACCAGTCTACAGAGGTAGAATCCGGCATCTTTGGATGTTATAACAATGACTCAATTCTTGCTGTACACCCCTTTTAATTGTTCTTGAGTTCTGTTTTCTCAAATCATTTTAAATTCTAGTTGTATATGTTTATAGCTAGATTATAAGAAGAAATACCAATTGGTTTAATTTATCTAAATAATATTTCAAATTAAGTATATTGGCAAAAGTTACAGAAAATTTCAGAAAATGGACCAGAATATAAACCCTGAGGTTCTCTTCTATTTTCATCAATAAGCTCTCTTTTCAAATATGCCCAAGTTGGAGGAATACTTATGCTGCTCCATTGATCTCATGGTATTCCAGGATTTTGGGGAAATTATTAGTCTGTCTTCTCAGCATTTCCACAGTGGCTGTTTCTTTAGAACAATAGTGATGATATAATCAAGTGAATTTGTTTAAAAATGCTTGAAGTGATGCATTGCCTCCAAAACAATGTTCCTGTTTTCAAATATAGATTTGGGTGTACGTCTTTCTAAGTAACCCCCATTCAGGGCAAGGGAAAACTTCCCTCTTTAGCATCAGGTCCTGTGTGCTGTGCTCTGACCTGAGATGTTATTCTATACCATCTCATCTAACTCGGCACTCTCTCCAGCTCTTAGAGTCAGCTTCCCCTTCACTGTTCTTAATTACTTTCATTTTTACCTGTTGTAGCTCAGGCTTCTACCCAAGTCCAACTCCAGATATGATGACTAAGCATGCTGGGTTTTGTTGAGGAGGCTGTATTTAAATCCATTGAGCTCAGATTAAAAAAAAATCTGGATGAGATAGAAGCAGGGGACTCTGTTTTGTTTATTCTTCTTTTTTGTTTGTGTGAGTGTTTTGTTTGTTTTCTTTGAGACAGGGTTTCTCTGTGTAGCCCTGGCTGTCCTGGAACTCACTGTATAGACCAGGCTGGCCTCGAACTCAGAAATGCACCTGCCTCTGCCTCCCAAGTGCTGGGATTAAAGACGTGTGCCTCTACTGCCTGGCTTGTTTATTCTTATTTAAAAACTAGTAAAATGGTTGTTGTTGAGTCTTGAGAAGCACACCTTCAGACCTCCATATGCTCAAAGGAAAGAGGCTTATTTCCAAACAACCAATTTCACATGACATTCCTTCACTTCACTGGAGAGATGTTGTTAAGTGTTTGCACTTAGAGAGTACACAGCCCAGTTGGTCTGGTCCACTTACGTAGCCTTGTGTGTCTTGCCTGAAGCAAGAAAGATGTTTAACAACAGGACCGTCTTTTTTCTTCCTCTGCTGTTGTTTTCAGCCTACTTTCACTTGCTTGGTGGGGGGGCTCATGGGGGATGGGTATCCTTGGCTCTAGAGGCATAAAGAATTATACATGCTTCTCCTATTTGCTCTGATTTAATGTTAAAGGGACCACGGGTTCTGTGAGTTCTCTATCACCTTGTTACTAGACAGATATTTTAACCTTCCTAACTTGACCCCCAAGGCAGGGATTTTTCAACATTTTATTGAATTAGGTAGAACTGCATGCATGTTCAGAAATCTTTTGAGGGAGGATTTCCATTCTAGCTCATGATCTTGAATGGAGGTATAATAACCAACTTCATTATTTTCTTTCTCATCTTTGTTTACTGAGTACAAATAAAGGGAAAATGCAATAAAGACATTTGCTAAATCTTATAAAAATTTCAGAACTATTTCTTACTTGAACTTAGTAAATATTTTCCATTAAAATTAAATAAAAGAAAAAATTAAATAGATTAGCAAAATTTAGTTACTTAATCCCAGCCATCTTAGTATTTAGATGATTGTAATTTGTGTTGAGACTACAACACAGGAAAACTCATGTTCGGGGTGTTAGCTGTATGTAAAAATGCTTTGTTCTGTGAGCTGCATTGGTCTGGGAGGTTTAGTCAGTGACAAGTATTGCACCCTGGAAAAATGGGAGACATTTGCAGTGTGATACTATTTTCTCTGTATATTTGATTCCAAGACACGAAATTAAAAATAATTATGATTGTCTATTGCAAACTCTATTTTCAAGTTGATATTTATCCCTCTTGATCAAAACTGCCTAAATATTCAAACTATAGTAAATATAATTTAAGTATTATAGAATAGAAAAAGTTAGTTTTTAAAAGCCATTTTGGGATGAAATAAATCAGATTGCCAAGATATATTTATTCAAGTCTTGAATCCTAATTTTCATAATTTTGAAGTAGCTTTGTGCTTTTATGTCTATTTCTCCTTTAAAGGGATTTATACCTGTTTATTAAGTTTATTTCCTTTGACTGTTGAATATTAATTCTTAGTAATACATTTACATATTGGGAATATATAATATATGAATATATGAATGTAATATGAAATATTGTATATTTTCACTTGTACCAGTGACACTTCAAGATGTGATTATAAAGCCAGCCTATAATCCCAGCATTTGGGAGACTGAGGCAGGAGGATTGCTATGAGCTCAAAGCCAGCCTTGATTATGGAGTGAGCCTCTGTCACAAAAAGTTAAAAATATGTGAGCTACAGGTCCCCTCTGCCTGAGTATGAGAAGCTTTGTTTCCTAGGACTGCAGCTGTGTGGTGAATGGAAATCACAAAAGAAATTCTTCTCTGAAACTAGTTCACCTGAGCCTAAGCCTACAGACAGCACTGCCGTGCAAAAATGACCTTTCCACCAGTGGCTGACTCTGTGGTACGGCAATGTCCTTAGCCTTGGTGTGTTGTGGGCTACCCTATCTCAGTCCCATCGAGCACACTAGGCAGTGTTCACACAGTGACAGAAACAATTCATTTCTCAGAATGTAGCCCTATCTTGATGTGATATATGATGCTATAGTAAAATCACGGCCAGTATTTAAATGAAAGCCGAGATGGTGCTAAATACGAACCTGGCACTGTGGGGAATACTTCACTGTTAGAACACTTGGCTCTTGATTAAACATGGCATTCTTTCAGATTCGTTGTTATATTTTTCACTGGTGTAACTTCTAAAATTTAGCTCAGTCCTCAAGGAATTAAAATAAGATTGGCTGCTTACTTAGGAACAAGACAGTATATTCTCTCCTTGTTCCTGCAGAGAATATCAATGTCATGGGGAGGAGGGGGTCAAAGATTCAGGTAACATGGTCATGATTTTCCTTTTCACCACACATGAGTCAATGAAAAATAAAGACTCAAACCATTTCCCTTATACTACCTCATATTGGCTAAAAAAAAAAAAAGCTTCAAATGTACTTTTAGGATAAAGGGAGAAAAGAAATGATAACATTTGAGTTGATCTGTATCTATGCAACATGTTTCTTCTTGAGCTCTGATGTAAAACAGGATGCTAAAGTTGGGGAGGTCTACAGAGAACAGATTTACAACATCCATGCAGCTGGACAAAAAGTGGACTTTAAGAATACTTGAGGAGATACAGATAAAATGATGCAAGTCAAGCTACTTTTAAAAATTAATTCGTGGAACCCGGGGCCATTCTTTCACTTACAAGTGTTGCCCAATGCTCGCACAAAGGCATTTCAGAGACTATGAGGATTGGTACAGAGGGCAGGAGGGACTCAGAGTACTGGTATTTTGCATGGCTACTGAGTTCCTCTATTTTATTTAGGGTGATTAATTTAGACAACACTAAATTCATTTCCTGAATTGTATCTGAGGCTATGCTATATATGTGACTAATGTAAACAAGAGGACCAGCCTCCCCAACCCTATCAGAGCAACTTTTAAAAGCCACAAGGGCCAGCAGTGTGGGAGCTGGAAGGTGGTAGCTTGATCAAAGGCTCAATTTATGGTGTTATAACTCAGTTCATAAGTCAGACAAGACTATGCCAACGATGAACAGGAGCTGGAGGGCATTATCACATATTTTTAAAAATGTGTAAGAGTGTCACCAGGAAAGGTGGAGGAATTGGGTGTGGCTTGCTTTAGGGGTAAAACATATACATTTAGGGCTTGCTTCTGTTACTTACTACACTCATGATCTTGAGGTGTCTCTCTAAGCTTAGTGATGCCAAGATGGGCTGAGAAAGTACCTAGATGAAATCATAATGTTCCATAAGGTTCATGAATACCCCCATCATAGACTTCATGGGTAGTTAAGTCCACCCAAGCTCTTAGCACAGAGCCAAGTAGGGCAAATAGGCTCATTTGTCAGCTACTGTCTTGTTCTTGCCCTTCTATCTTTTGATTTTCTGTTTTGTTTTCAATACTAGAATCATTTGGGAGAGATTTTTGTTACTTCTTTTATTTTAAAAAATAAAATATACATGTAATACAAGAGTTCATGAACCGCCATCATTTAGCTTAAACAATCTCCAACGTTCTTACTTTTTTTTTGGTGTATGTGTCCTTACCTCCCCCCCCCCCCCCCCCCCCCGTGTGTGTGTGTGTGTATGTGTGTGTGTGTGTGTGTGTGTGTGTGTGTGTGTTTGTGTGTGTTTCAAGGTGGGTTGGAGAGCTTATTTTAAAGCCAGTCTCAGACATTGTATTATTTCACTTCTTCATAGAAAAGTGTTGCCTCTTTGTTTTAGCTGTTGGTTGGCACTGGAAACCACAGTAGACACAGTTCTGGAAAGACCTGACTTGGAAACAGCTTGTAGTTCTTTCTGTGATGAGGTATATTATTATGATGGAAAATATGAAAACATTGGGATATCACTTTTAGATGAACTCTAGCCTGTAACTCCTGGAGGGATAGAAAGTTTGCATTCAGTCATTTATTTACCCACCCACAATCATGGCATAAAGAGATGACCACGATCGGACCCTTATACAAAGGAACATTTAAATTAACAACTACTCTTTTATCAGAGGATCTTCCTCTATCAAGGCACATTTATCAAGTCTCTGTAGTTTTACACCCATCTTACTTAGACTCAAGCATGAGTATTTTATCTACTGTTGTCACCAGCATGTTCCCACACTCAATTCTTTGTGGTTTGGCAACACTAAGGTCACCATCTATCAGCCAGTGTTTCCTCCATTTTCAAAATCATCACCCCAACAGTTGACACTATTTTAAGGCAGCTATTAAGACCTTATTAATCAAGTGTGTAGTTTGCTTTGTGAGTACTGTTGTTTTTTTTTTTTTTTCTGGGGTTAATAGGGTCTGTTCCATGGATGGTTGCTTTATGACTTCTTGATTGCAAGGGAGAAATATGGACTCAAGTAGTCTTAAATAATGGTCACATATGAGTGCCAGGAACTGTGCAAATACCATAAGGCCATGCAAGTCAGAGTCTCTCTCTGCCTGTATTAAGACCTAGCTATTCTCTGAATAGTGTTTTTAGCTGACTGCTTTACAACATAGTGTTGCCATTAATTACCCTGTGTCCCTGTGTCCCATGAGTCTGATTTCTACCATACCCTAGTTTTACCAACTCAGTGCTTTGGTTTTATAAAATAAGCTCTCATACCTCAGGCTGGCCTGAAACTTACTGTGTAGCCCAGTCTAGCCTTGGACTCTAAGAAATCCCTCTTCCTTAGGCTTCCAAGTGCTGATATTACAGGTGCACTTGACCATGCCCAGATGTCCAGCTTTTTTCAAAGCACATGAATTTCTCACTAAAACATCTCTCATTCACTCTTGTATTTAAGCTTTGATTCTTTTGTGAGAGAATCTGATTGTCTCACTTCATATTTTGGTTTTTTAAAAAAGTCACAGTTTTCTCACCAATCTGTGAGTTAATTGTCAAACAGCAAGGCTATGGCCCAGGGAGTTTCATACAAAATTTAGTGGGTGTGATGTATATCATTATTGAAGTATATGGTGCATTAATCAAGCTAGTTAATACTATGTTCTGAATGCTAATATTATTCATCACAAGAAGCCTCAGCCTTCTTTCAGCAGCAACCTTTCAGACTCACTATATCAGTAAGATCATTATATAATAACGTGATCTGCTATCTCTTCTCTTCTGCTGCCCAAACTGCTTGGGTTCATGTTCATAATTATTCATTACTTTCTAATTCTTTAAAAATTATTTACATGTTCCTTAAATGATACAACAAGCCTAGTTTTCAAAATATAGCTGACACAGAAAATAACCTTAAGTGAGTCACTGTTTGAATTTTCATAATATAGGGGAATTCTTGTGATTCAGACTCAGGTCTGTGACTGACACGAGCAGCTCTCCAGAAACCTACCTCGAGCCAGCTCATCCTTATTGCCCCACCATGGATGCCCACCAGCACCCTTCCTTCTCACAGTATTGATTGCTGTTGCTTGCTTTTTGAGTTTCACACATTCACACTCATGCTGCAGTGTTCTGTATTGGCTTCTTTCCCAAAACATCTTATTTGAGAGATTTCTCCATGTGTCTGGATGCATCAGTTCCTTCTCCTTCTCTTCACTCCACTGAGTGTCTGTACAACAGCTTCTTTATCCATCCTACGGTTGATGGGCACTGGGGATGCTTTGGGTTTGAATGCTGTGAAATCCATATGCAGGTTTCTGAAACACGTACACACACGAGCACATTTCTGATGGGCAGGCATGCGTAGGAATAAACGTATTGGCTTATAAGGCATATGGATATTTAGGCTACATAGAGGCCATTTGGGCTACATAGAGAGGATTGTCTCAAAACAAACAAACAAACAAACAAACAACAGCCAAAAAACCAAGCTGAGAACTCTTTGGATACTTACCTGCCCAGTTTTTATTGAGTTGATTTTTAGGAGTCTAAGTATCATGTTAAGCTACATTATCTGCCATTTTTATACATGAAAAGGTTGACTATCAGAAATACATGCTATTTATCTTAATAGCTCTGAAGATATGAATTCATTGTCAGCTATGTGTATTAAAAACATTTTCTTTTATTGTGTCTTGACTTTCTATTCTGTCAATGATATATTGAGGTGAACAGAAGTTATAAACTTCAATGTAGTCCAAGTTCCATGTGTTTTTTTAAAGTGGCATTTTGTCTGTCTCTGATCTGAATATAATGATAAGCCAGTATCTTGAGTGATATTGAATAAAAGCTTCAGGAGCTGTGATTTTCCTCTGCTGCTGTGTTGTGCCAAAGACATCAGGCAAATCTCTAAAGCTACGACACTCAGTTAAGTGGAAATGCGCATTGGAAGTTGCCATTTGTAGGCAGAACTAAGGGTGATTCTGAAAAACAAAAACAAGACAATTCTAATGTTCTAATGTTCCCTCCTGGGGTATAAGATGTTGCACTCCTGGGAGCTGCGTCCCAGTTCTTTCTCCACCTACATAAAACTGGATCGTCCATCCTACCAACTCCAACTTCACCTTTTTCTAAGCCATCCCCTGCTAATGCCTACCTTTCATGGGGAAGGGGCCTACATGCAATACCCAAGGGAACATTATAAAATAGAGCCAGAATTCAGTTTCATGCCATGAGGACCTTTTCTCTATGCTGCCAATCAGGCTGATACTGCTAGAGAGAGGCAAAGCAGGTCACTGGCCATGCTGGAGGAGGCAGAATCTTGGTTTTCAGCCTGGGTCTAGGCCACACTCTCTGTCATCTTCACCTGGCTTATTTTGATTGCTAACCTAGAAAGTGACCAAGAAAGATGAAATCTTTCTGCACCAACTCTGGTGGTCAAGGTACTTCCTCAAAATGAATGGATGAAGAGGTGAGGATAAAATACCACCCAGCCTGTGGCTGGCTGGCACACAGCTTAGTTCAAGGGCTATAGCTGGACGATTGGAAACAGCTGACCCAATGACCCAATGACCCAATGACCTAGTGATGGTGATGAGAGCACTGTGTGTCCCAAGAGACACGCAAAGACTGGATGTCACCCGCCTGTCACAAGCAGGAGGGACAATGCTTCCCATGATGAGACCCTTCCAATTGTGAAACAGATGGGTGAGTGTCTGTTGGGAGTCCCATGTGCACACCTCCATGTGTGTATGAACTGCTAGCCTTGGAGTCAGAAACGGGTAAACTTGGCCTGCAGCCAATTGGTCCCCTTAAAGAACTGGTCTTTATTGGGCTATCTATGTTTGTCATCCAGGCAGTTCAGTTAGCAGCATGATTTGTTTCTAGGTTTATATCCTCAAGAAGGAATCTGTAACTGGGCAGTGGTGGCGCATGCCTTTAATCCCAGCATTTGGGAGGCAGAGGCAGGTGGATTTCTGAGTTCCAGTCCAGCCTGGTCTACAGAGTGAGTTCCAGGACAACTAGGGCTATAAAGAAAAACCCTGTCTCAAAAAAACAAAAACAAAAACAAACAAACAAAAAAAGAAGGAATCTGTATGGCGTGCCAATTTATTTTGCACATGGATGGCTAAACAGTGATGCCGCTGGCATAGTCTGAAAAAGTGAGTGCCACCCCCAGCCTGGGGTAACCACACCATGTTGGACAGCTACACAGCACTCCAGCAGGCTACACTGGTCTCAGGTTACCTGGACTAGGCCCAGTCATTTGGGAAGCCAGGCTCTGTGTCCTGCACCTTGCTGTGCTAGCTGTTCTGCTCTGGATAGAAGAGTGCGGGATTGGGATTAAAGTCTCCACAGGAGACTTTTCTTGTTTTGTCTTTTGAGACTGGGCCTTGCTATCTTGCACAGGCTGGCTTTGGCCTTGTGATTGCCCTGCTCAGCCTCTCAGTAGCTGGGTTTATAGACATCTATTACCATGCTCAGCTTGCTGCTTCTTAAGATGTAAAGTTATGTGGGCCCAGACCAGGTACATCCCTGAATAAACACTTTCCATCTGATAGGCAAGGCTTGGTGCCTCCCACCTTCTTACTTGAGCTTTAGTGTAGCCCTCCTAAAATAACAATTCCAGCTCAGAGAAGCACAGGGTCTTTGTAGGTCCATTTTAACAAGGTTCAGTGGTAAACTAATAGCCTGGTATTATGTCTGGTAATTTTGATTGAGTGCTGGACATTGTGTATGAAAAGCAGAAGCAACTTGAGGCCCCCCAGTGATGTTATTTCAGAGGGAACTTACTTTTGCTTTCTTGCAGACATTAGTGTCAGGGCATTACATTAATCCATTCTGGGACTGAGCCTGTTGGCCAGCTTTCAGGGTTTACCAGAGCTTTCCTGCCAGTTTGTTGCGGTTTCTGAAATCCAGCATCCTACCCAGAAGCCAAGGGTGTTTACACAATTCTTCTTTCTTAGTCTCTTTTGCCCCACAGAGATTGCCACAGTGTTGGTCCCAGTCTGTTAAAGCTGCTGCTTTCTGCTTGGCTTCTCAACCTCTTTGTATTTGTATATTGGAAAGTGCCAGGAGGGGGAGAAACTTCCCAGACCCCAGACTCACTATGTCCCTGTTCTGGGGTATCTTTTTCTTATGAGTGAGCTATCTTGTGAGCTCAGGGATAATTGCAAACACATTTTCATTTGTATTGTTTTCTGCTTGCAAATTGTGTGGGGGAGGGGAGGGTTGTCTATAATAAGCTACTTGTCCAATATCACTTAGCAATCATTTTTTCTTTTTTTAAAAAATATTGTTTAAAAACTTTTTGATATAGTATATTTTTGATCATATTATCCCATTCTTCCCCTCCCCCAACTCCTCCTACAGCCTCCCACCTCTCTACCCACCTAATGTTATGTTCTTTCTCTCTCTCAACCCCATTCCCCATTACAGAAACCTAAATCAAAACGAACAAAACCCCAATAAAACAAAAAAAATACCAACCAACCAACCAACTGACCAAACAAAATCACACAAAACCAGTGGGGTCTATGTCTGGGTTAGTCAGCCACTGGTGGGCATGGGGCCTGCCCTGGAATTTGATAGATATACCTAGTGTCACTCCACTGGAGAAAACTCATTTCTCCTTTCTCAGCAGGTTACAAACAGAGGCAGGAGACTGTGTGTCTCTTTCCCCTTCTCAGTGCTGGGGGTTGGTGTGGTTTGCGCCTGTGCAGATCTGGTGCATGCTGCCACAGTCTCTGTATGCTCACATGGGCATCAGTCCTGTTGTGTCCAGAAGGTACTCTTTCCTGAAGTCATCCAGCACCTCTGGCTCTTCCAAGTCATCAGTGTATGGTGGTCCAAACATGTGCAACTCCTTGGAGAAGAGGGGAGAACTTACGTTCTTTTTCCTTTTCTCAAAAACACACCTGTTTATTACTCCCAGTTCAATAATTGTAAGTATATATGTACTATATATTGTTAATACTTATAATTAATAAGTAGTAATTATAATGAGCAAGAAATCAAAACAAAAGTCATCATTATCAATCTGCAGTTCTAATATTATCTTTTATGCGTATTTACCTTTATAATTTTTGGGGCCATGAGGTACCTATTTGAAACATTTTGAAAATCCCATGGCATGACCCCTATTTATTCCTCACATAAGAAATGGTCACTTTTTTGTTTTAAAATTTTCTTCTATTTGGATGTCTGGATAGCTTTCTCTCTCTCTCTCTCTCTCTCTCTCTCTCTCTCTCTCTCTCTCTCTCTCTTCCCCCCCTTTGGTCAATAAGCATTTAATTTAGAACATTTACCTTTCTGTAAGCCTAAGCCAATTATTTTCTCTCTAGGAAATCAAGTAATAATTTCACTTAGAATACCAATTTCTCAGTTTTCAAATGAAAATTGTTTTGTAATACACTATATTCTAAGAATCAGTTAGCTGATAATCATGTGCATGTATTCATGTGCATGTACATATGCTGAGGCCAGAGGTTGTCAGGTATTATCTTAAGATTACTATTGCTATGACAAAACACCATGACCAAAGCAGCTTGGGGACAAAAGGATTTGTTTGGCTTATCCTTCTACATCACAGTTCATCACTGAAGGAAGTCATACAGGAACTCAAACAGGGCAGGAACCTGGAGGCAGGAGCTGATGCAAAGGCCCTGGAGGGGTGCTGCTTACTGGCTTGCTCCTCTTGGCTTACTCAGCCTGCTTTCTTTT
>JADRCD010226343.1:9093-25246 GCA_019843815.1 Montemys delectorum
CCATATCCCTGGACCCTCACTCTGTGACATCCCCTCCATATCCCTGGGCCCTCGCTCTGTGACCCTGGACCCTCGCTCTGTTATGTCCCCCTGCTGGCTTGGAAAGGTTATAGGTACTATGAAGTTGTGGTTACTGTGAGCAGCCCAAAGCCTCCATTCTAGGCTAACAGTGCAGAGGGAGCCTAGGGTAACATCCCAGGGATAAAATGGTGGCCTTTGTAGAGGTAACATAGAGAACTTTACATGACACTGGGCAGGAGTCAGTGATTTATATTTTAGTAATACGGATTTAGCTTCTCAATTTTCATAAGCCATAATATGAAAAACCCTTTTCATGTTTTAGATGTATTTATTTGGAATGAGAAAAACTCACAAGATCTGAGGTGCTGGGCTATGGGTGTGGTCCCAGCCCATCAGAGGTATTGGGCTATCTATGGGTGTGGTCCCAGCCCATCTGAGGTGCTGGGCTATAGGATTTGTCCTAAGTTGTCACATTCCATTCCTTGTGATCACTCTAGGCAGGAATGGTCTGTGCTGAGTGGTGTGCTCCGATTTTATTCAGTTAGTGACAAAGGTGCAGTTCTGCCATTTTATGAATGAACTTGAGCAGTCAGAGTAGGCACTGGCAGCCACCTTAGGGCATCAGGAAGTTAGAGTAAGGAATGAGATGCTGGGCTGCCTACCACCCACCGGGAGAGAAAACAAAACAAACAAGCAAAATAGCTTATCCTATGCAATGAAGAGCTTCATTGCAGACATTTATTTTTTTATTTTTTTCTGTAGAACATTTTTAATATTTTCAACTATTAATATTCAACAAACAGGATAATTATTTTAAGATATATTTTGTTATGTCTCCCTTTTCATTTGTGATTTTTTAATTTGGATACTGTCTCTGTGCCCTCTGGTTAGTCTGGCTAAAGGTTTATCTATCTTGTTGATTTTCTTAAAGAAATAGCTCTTGGTTTTGTTGATTGATTGTATAGTTCTTTTTGTTTCTATTTGGTTGATTTCAGCCCTGAGTTTGATTATTTCCTGCCATCTCCTCCTCTTGGCATTTTGTTCTAGAGCTTTCAGGTGTGCTGTCAAGCTGTAAGTGACAGTTTCTTTTTGGAGGCACTTAGAGCTATGAGTTTTCCTCTTACCACTGCTTTCATTGTGTCCCTTAAGTTTTGGTATGATATGTCTTCATTTTCATTAAATTCTAAAAAGCCTTTAATTTCTTGCTTTATATTTTCCCTTACCAAGTTATCATTGAGTAGAGCATTGTTCAGCTACCATGTATATATGTGCTTTCCATTGTTTTTATTGGTATTTAAGACCAGCCTTAGTTTGTGGTGATCTGATAGGGTGCATGAGATTATTTCAGTCTTCTTGTATCTGTTGAGGCCTGTTTTGTGACCAATTCTATGGTCAGTTTTGAAGAAAGGACTATGAGGTGCTGAGAAGAAGTTATATTCTTTTGTTTTAGAATGTAATGTTCTATAGATATCTGTTAAATCCATTTGGTTCATAACTTGTGTTAGTTTCACTGTATCCCTGTTTAGTTTCTGTTTCCATGATCCCAATGCTGAGAGTGGGGTGTTGAAGTCTCCCACTATTATTGTGTGTGGTGTAATGTGTGCTTTGAGCTTTAGTAAAGTTGATTTTATGAATGTGGAGCATTTGGAGCATAGATGTTCAAAATTGAGAGTTCAACTTGGTAGATCTTTCCTTTGGCCACTATGAAGTGTCCTTCCTTATCGTTTTTGATAAATTTTGGTTGGAAATTGTTTTATTCGGATATTAGAATGGCTACTCCAGCTTGTTACTTGGGACCATTTGCTTGGAAAATTGTTTTTGAACTGTTTTATTCTGAAATAGTGTCTGCCTTTGTCACTGAGGTACGTTTCCTGTATGCAGCAAAATGCTGGGTCCTGTTTACATATCCAGTCTGTTAGTCTTTGTCTTTTTTGGGGAATTGAGTCCATTGATGTTAAAAGATATTAAGGAAAAGTGGATTGTTACTTCCTGTTATTTTTGTTGTTAGAAGTGGAATTATGTTTCAGTGGGTTTATTAAAAGATTACTTTCTTGCTTCTTCTAGGGTGTAGTTTCCCTCCTTGTGTTGGTGTTTACCATTTATTATCCTTCCTAGGGCTGGATTTATGAAAAGATATTGTGTAAATTTGTTTTTGTCAAGGAATATCTTGTTTTCTCCGTCTGTGATAATTGAGAGTTTTGCTGGGTATATAGCCTAGGCTGGCATTTGTGTTCTTGTAGGGTCTATATGACATCTGCCCAGGATCTTCTAGCTTTCATAGTCTCTGGTGAGAAGTCTGGTGTAATTCTGATAGACCTGCCTTTATATGTTACTTGACCTTTTCCCCTTACTGCTTTTAATATTCTTTCTTTGTTTAGTGCATTTGGTGTTTTGATTATTATATGATGGGAGGAATTTCTTTTCTGGTCCAGTCTATTTGGAATTCTGTAGGCTTCTTGTATGTTCATGGGCATCTCTTTCTTTAGGTTAGGGAAGTTTTCTTCTATAATTTTGTTGAAGATATTTGTTGGCCCCGTAAGTTGTGAATCTTCACTCTCTTCTATACCTATCATCCTTAGGTTTCATCTTCTCATTGTGTCCTGGATTTCCTGGATGTTTTGGGTTAGGAGCTTTTGGCTTTTTGCATTTTCTTTGACTGTTGTGTCAATGTTTTCTATGGTATCTTCTGCCCCTGAGATTCTCTCTTCTATCTCTTGTATTCTGTTGGTGATGCTTGCATCTATGACTCCTGATCTCTTTCCTAGGTTTTCTAACTCCAGGGTTGTTTCCTTTTGTGATTTCTTTATTGTTTCTATTTCCATTTTTAGATCTTTGATGGTTTTGTTCATTTCCTTCACCTCTTAGATTATGTTCACCTGTAATTCTTTAAGGGATTTTTGTGTTTCCTCTTTAAGGGCTTGAACCTGTTTACCTGTGTTCTCCTGTATTTCTTTAAGGGAGTTATTTATAATCTTCTTGAAGTCCTGTATCACCATCATGAGAAGTGATTTTAGATCTGAATCTTGCTTTTCTGATCTGATGGTGTATCCAAGACTTGTTATGGTGGGAGTGTTGGGTTCTGATGATGCCAAGTAACCTTGGTTTCTGTTACTTATGTTCTTACACTTGCCTCCCACCTGACTATCTATAGTGCTACCTGCCCTCACTATATCTGACTGGAGCCTGTCCTTCCTGTGATCCTGGTTGTGTCAGAACTCCTTGGAGTCAAGCTGTCTCTGTGATGATCTGGAATCTTGTGATCCTGAGATCCTGGGTGTATCAGAGCTCCTGGGAGTCAAACTACCTCTGAGACCCTGAGATCCTGGTGTGACCAAGCTCCTAAGATCCTGTGATCCTGTAGTCCTTGGTATGTTAGAGTGCCTGGGAATGGAGCTTCTTCTGGGTGCTTGGGACTGGCTGCAGAGTTCCCCACCGAAGGTCTGCTCAGGGCTCCTGCTCAGACCAGAAGGAACCCATGTCATTGGTCAGGTGGAGTTCCTGGGTGCCTGGGTCCCATTGATCCCAGTTACTCCTGGTGTTGGGGCAGATGTTGTGTCCTCCTCACCTCTAATCCTATGATCCTGGGTACGTTAGAGTGCTTGAGAGTGGAGCTTCCTCTGGGTGCTGTGGGACTGGCTCTCAGTGCAGACATTTAAATGTGGTTCTCTTTATGCCAATGAGGGGGTTAGTGATGGATTGTCTGATCAGCCTGCGAGTGTTGAGTTACAGGAAGGAGAAGAACACTAGAAATCAGCCCTGACAAATAGCCAGTTCAAAACACTTTTTAAAATAAACTTGGCTTATATTTCACCCCAGAACTTCCTACCTTAAATCACAGATATTCAGGGATCTCTCCTCAGCCCAGACTTCACCATCACAGCTTATCTGTCCATCCACCTCAGGAGTCTCCACCCTTCTCTTTACTCTAGCCCTGGCCTCCTGTGGTCCCAAGACCTGTAGGCTTCAGAACCTGCAGCATCTCCTTAGTTATTGGTGTTTGTGCCTCCTAAGCTCCTGAGGAAAGGGGACTCTTTATTGTAATTGAGTAAATATTTCTCAGAATAAACGTCAAAGCTATTATCATCACAAATGCATGAGTTGAGGGCATTTTTCCTGGTGAAGTTATTTTATGTGCATGAAGATGAAGATTCCCTGAATTCTAAATCCTGAGTTTTCTCTATTTTTATCCCTGATAGCCTTCTGCATTTTTACTGATAACCCTGTTTATAAAGAACAACGGGTACTGATAGAGATGATTTTATATACTGCATATGAAAGTAGCTCTTCTGTCTCAGGAGCTGTGGGGAAGGGGCTCTGTTAGAAGAGCAAGTGCTGCTGGTGACCAGCACACATGCCTGTGACAGCCCATTGAATCCTGGCTCCCTGTGCTCTGGCTGCCCATGGAAAATACAGAAGGGAAATGAATCTTCCATGAACTTGCTCCTGGGCCATGCTAATTCTAAGTATGTTTATATACCCTCATGGTTTGAGGTTTTACATGTTTTTTCTCATAGTGCTAACCAGAACATGAATCACGTACATAGTATGTCAGCATCAAAGGGGTTAACAGAGTCACCCCCTTATGCCTGTTAAAATGTGTACTTATGCATACTTATGAAGGTAGTGTGACTCAGCACATTCATCATATGCACTGATCAGATGATGTGATGACCTGTCCCCAAGGTTATTTTCTGTCTGGAGCAACTGATTTCTCCTTACCTCACTGTGCTGGGGAGTACGAGAATTTCCCTTCTGTCTGGCTGTACTTGGTACTCCTGATCTACCCCCACCTGCTCTGTCTCCCCCCGCCCCCCCTGCTCTGCCTCCCCCCTCCCTCTCTGCCCCACCTGCTCTGTCTGCCCCCCACCTGCTCTGTCTGCCCCTACTTGCTTGGTCCACCCCCTATCTGCTCTGTCCCTTCCCCTCCCCAAGACCCCATCCACCCACACCCACCCCCACTCCCACTGCCCACAGTATCTACTCTCTAAGCCTCTTAGAATTACTCTTCTAGATTCCGATCATCTTTTTCCAAATACCCTTTATAAGAAAGGCCATGGGATACTTGTTCTGTGTCTTATGTGTTGACTTAATGTAAATCCAACCAAGGTTGCATTGGGTTTTGGTGTTGTTACTCATCTTCTTGATTGGAAGCATAAGCTTGTACTCTTCTCTTCAAGAACAGATGTGTTTCTTTTCATTTTTACAATTATTTGTATGTGTATTTATGGAGAGGACGTTTGTGCATGAGTGCAGTGACCATGGGGCCCATGGCCTTGGGTCCCTCGTGGAGCTATAGTGCTGGCAGTTATGAGTCACTTCACATGGCCCACACGTCAGTTAAACCCAGGTACTCTGCAAGAATGGTACATGGTCTTAACTTCTGCAGCCCCTACCCCATGTGCGTGTGCGTGTGCGTGCGTGCGTGCGTGTGTGTGTGTGTGTGTGTGTGTGTGTGTGTGTGTGTCTATGTATATATTTAAAATCAATGTATGACAAACTCAGCCATAGAAAACTATGTACACAGTTCTGCTTCTCCCTTGCCTGGGATGAATATGCATAAAGTCACTGACTACTCAGTAGGTTCCAGAGGACAAAGTGACCCAAATCAGGTCTCTAAAGGCAAAGAACTGTTCGAAATCTGTAAGCTTTACAGCTGTGGAAACCACGGTTTGTGAGAGCTCTCTAGCAATGGCATGGAAAGGCTTAAATAAGCTGGGTCGTCTCCTTTGGGAGTTAGATTTACCTTTCAAGCATGTGCTTAGGTGCCTTGTATTTTCTTTATAGACATCTTCCTCACATCCCTCAGGAGGAGCTTGCCTGGCCTCCCCCCTCCCAGCCTGTGCCAGCCTCCTGTGTAAGCAGCTCATCTGCACTTTGCATTGCTGAGCTTCAGCCTGTCTCTCTATGGTGGCAAAAGGCAGGCAGCCAATTACCAGCAGCAGCTAACAGTCAGACCCTAAGAATGCGCTTAGGAGATCTTTATTCACGAGGTAGAAAGTTTTTCTGAGATTATGCAGGACAGTTATATTTGAGGATGGAAGACTGTGTACCTAGAGAATGTTATTATCGTACTTTATTACTGTCACATTGATGTTGCATTTTTCAGGAAATGTATGCTAATGTATTTCCACTTGCTTTTTAAGGCCTTGAGTTAGATGGGCTGAATATTAAAGCTATTTGGTTGCTAGAAAATAGACCATACACTTTATAAACTGCATGTTATTATTTAAAAAAAAAGTTATCTCTCAAAACTTGGTATAAATAACTGTGAGACTCATGCAAACTTACATCATGGTATATACTTTTTAAGTCATATATAGTTGACATACTAGCTAACCAGAACTAAATAATAGGTTTTTAATAAAATTATGAAAAATGTAAACCATGATTTTCTATTTTAATTATCTGAGTTCAAACAACAAAAGAAAACTGATAAGAATGATCAATTTTACAGCAAGATACATTTTATTTTCAGTATCTTTTACTGGTTTCTAGATGTTTCTTAGAAATGAGATTAAGACCTGAGTGTAGATCTTTCACATTTAGGAGCACAATGAGAAATGCTCCGATCTAGTCCAGCTGCTGTCAGGGACAATAAACACTTTATCTCTGGGTCACTGAGTTCCATAATATTGTTGGCTACTAATCTTTTACTAGTGACTGTGAATTTTTATTACTAGAGCTAGATTCATCTACATTTCTTTTTGGGTGGGTGATAATCATTTCAGCTGACTTGTTCTTTCCTGTCTATAGACAGTAAATTTCATTGTCTTTCAGAATCACTAAAGTATGGATTTGTGACATTTCACTAGATATTGAGCACATATGAAGTTGTTATGATTGTGATGTCACATGTATCACACAATTATCTGTGCCTATCAAGAGCCACAGAGTCCTTCTCACTAGTGACACATTGATTTAAATGACTTAGAAGTCTACATGAAATAGATGCAGGACTGACAGAGTGGGCTGTGGAGTTTGCAGTGCTGGCCCGTACGGCAGGTGTGCCACTAACAAGAAGGCTCGGCCATGCAGAACAAAACCGTTACCTCAGAGCTGGTGAGTCAGGATGAAAGCCAGAGGATATTTAAAAGTAACAAAACAAAACTGTAAGCAGTTTACCAAAAGATTCAGTAATGCGGTAAAGGAATAACTAAAGACAGAATTTTTTTTAATACCATGAATAGATTCAGAAAAAATATTGGGGAAATCTACAGTGTTTGTCAAGTGCTGACAACTTTGATTCATCAGGATTGAGATGTAAGGTAAAAGTTTAGTTTCTAAACATTCAGAAAAATTCTCCAATTTAATACAAATAACAGCATATTTGAAGCATGCTAAGTCCAAAAGTCATTAAAGAAATGTGAATTTTACAAAAATGGATATCTTTTTTTAACTGCAGATGGTAAAAATTACAAAGAGTATCATACGTCAGTGTAGACAAGAAGGAAAGCAGGTAAACATTTGCCAAGTAGGCTGTAGGCCTCTGCGGCAGTAGCTTCAGAATATGATAATTTTCAGAACCCAGGACAGCGTGTCTACTCCATCACAGTTTTCATTCTAGGCATCCGTTCTAAGAACCTGGTGACTGCACACATGCAAAGAGACGTGTGTGAGCAGGTGTCTGTCACAGCATCACTCAGTACAGTGACTAGAAAAGAAAAATGGTAAAAATTAAGTGTTTTAGACAAATTATGATGTATCCTGTCATGAAGTATAAATACTACTATTTGAAGTCCTGTGATGGAAGAATATTTTTTGGCAAGAGAAACATACATACTTTAATCTTAACTGAAAAATAAAAACCAATTTTTAGAATTTATAAAAATACTACTTTCTTTAAAAAATTGTATCTTTTAAATTTGTACACATGAATATAGAGAATTTATGTATTTTTAGAGAGAATATTTTTAGAACTCCAAGATAGTAAATATAATATCTTTTTTGGGTACCAGTTAAATACTTATACAAATTTATAATTTTTCCATTGACCAATAATTTTATTATGTAGAAAAAAATTTAAACTTTTGATACTCAAATGCATTTCTTTGTTGTCTGGAGATGTAGCTCAGTGATAGAGTGCTTGCCTAGCATGCACAAGACAGCTGTTCAATCTCCAGTGCTCCAAAAAGAAAAGAAAACATTTCCTCACATTGCCAACCCACCTTTAATTATGTATTAACGGGGCTTTATGTTGTGCATATATATGGTTAAATACATGATAGAGACACCCATCATAGCTGGGTACATGTAGCTTTTAGAACTTATATATACCGTTCATTTGCCCATCTAGCACCTATAGCTCCCTAGAGAGCAGTAAAGAAACCAGGGCGTGGGGATATGGCCTGGTGGGTAAAGCGTCACCATGGCAGCATGAAGGCCTGATTAGAGACCAGAACCCACAGAAAGCCAGATGCAGTTGTGTGCATCTGCATCCCCCTGTCCCTTCAGCAAGATGGGAGGTAGAGACAGGAGACTCTCTAGATGCTCAGGGCTCAGCTAGCCAGGGATGCACAGCAGCAGATACTACCAAAGAAGCCCTGTCTCCAACAGGGTGGAAGGCATGGTGACACCTGAGTTTGTCTTTTCGCTTTCATACTCCTGCCGTGGCATGGTCATCCCTGCACGTGCGCATGCATGCATACACACACACACACACACACACACACACACACACACAAAGAGAAAACATGTATGAAAGCTCTCTAAAACCTAAATAAATGCCATAAAGCCCACTCACCTAGACCCTGACATTTTTAGATTAAGATGTGGGCCTTTTTACTTTGACTTCAAGTATAGTGATTTGGGATTTTAGGTTCTCAGATTTGAATTAGAAAACTAGAGAAGCATGTAAGGGTCTGGGCCAGGGAGAGGAGACAAGGGGACTTGAAAACAGAGCCAGCAACAAAGGAGGGGCATGTCAGACTGTAAAGCTGTGAGGGAAAGCCTGCTCCAGTTCCTCTGATGTCACCCTTGCACTCCACCTGTTGTCACTTCCTGTTGGTTCTTTAAGTCATGTAAACATGTGACCTTGTCACATAAACATGTAACCTTGCCAAAAGATGTAGAAAAGTCTGCAGAATTTTAGCAAGATTTTCACTAGAATGACTAGCTACTAAGATAGTTTTCTTTGTTAAAAGACTTTGATCTTGGCCAAAACACAGTGAGTCTTTGCAGCTTCCATAATTGCCCTAGTGCAAGGCATCTGCTCCTGTGCCCTGATAGGTGGAAATGTCAGCCCCAGAGAAGTCTTTTGAGTCAGCCTTGGAATGCTGAAGACTAGAGTTATATGACACTTGGTGCCTGACTCACAGAACCATTGTTAATAGTAACGCCGTCTAAGCAGGATCAGTCCTCATCTCTAAAAGCCAACACAGTGAAGTAGGCCACCTTGCTTTTCCCTGCTATGTTTAAAGAAAAGGGAAGACATAAATGTTGTGACATTTTTATTCTGTAATCTCAGCAGGCTGTCTGTGCCACTGTATGCATAACCTCATTAATGATGCCCAAATCTGAGGCCTTTCCCAAACATCAGGGCTCAGGCAAATGGCTTTTCTATTCCTCTCCTTCACCATTACCCAAGGAACAAACAATACTAGGAATAATTCAGATAATAAATCTAGGGCATGAGACGAATGCACGCCTGTCCCCGAGACAGAACCTATAAGACAATCAGTCCCTGAACCTAAGAGACTGACAGCCAGGCCTTGTGCTCAGTTGCTCAGTGGCTCCTTCACCTCCCAACGGCAGGTTTCTTTTACCATCCTTCCGTTTGTCCTGAAAGGTATCTGAACTCATGCTAGGCCTCTCTCCACCCACCCACTGTCTCTTTAGGCCACTCTTGGCTGCATATCCTTTGGTGGGTGAACCTTGTCCTTTGCTAAGCATAATTACCCCTATTACCGGATGGATTTATGACACTCAATTATGGTTGTTTGGTGACCTGTCTCCACCATAGGCTTTTAGACATTCTCCAGAATTTGATTAATAACTTAAATGAACCCTAGTTTGTTAACAAGAAAAACAAGCCAATAACAAAAACAAATGCATAGACTTTCTTAATGTCTGCTGGCTAATTCTTAAATAATAATAACATGTTTTCTGGTCTGAGAAGCTAGTAAATCCTTAAAGTGATTGTTTTCCCAAACCCGAACATGCGCGCGCGTGCGCACGTGCACACACACACACACACACACACACACACCCTCACCATCCATCGGTATGCGAATGGCATGTATTACCGAGTTGGAGTTGTTCGTGTGCAGTATTTTAACTGTCTGAAAGTGCCTCGGTGTATGAAAGCCTCCGTCACTGTCATAGTGACACAGTCAGCGGTAACCAAATCTTAAGGTAATCAGATGGCACTTTATAAACGGTAATTATACATGCAGAGTAAGGCTCGAAAATGGTGAATTAGAGTTAAATATTTTGAAGAATTTATCTTCAACTAGCTCCTTCTCTCTTAGAAGGTGGAAACAGTCTGCAGCAGTTTAAAATAGTCTTAACAAACAAGCTGTGATTGTAATTCATCAAGTAATTATTATTCTCTGCTGTGTTACACTTTTTGACATGAGTTTCAGATTATTAAGTTATGTTGTCATCTCTGTGTCTGTTGGTTTCACTGTTTGGGGACCTCGCCTTTCTCGCATCCCTATCAAACAGAAGAAGGTTAAATGCAAATGGCAAAACTACTAAATTCAGATGTAAGATTTGGCTTTCTATTTTACATACTCTGATAAAAAGCTGAACTCTATTACTGTGGGAACCCACTCCATACCTAGATTAGCAAGTCTGAAAACCTTTGCAAAAGCTCCAGACTCTCATGCCTAGAAGAAGGAGAAGCTAAAAGCTAGCAGGCATAGACAGGTGAGTGCTTTCTCCCTTGTCTTCATGGCTGGGTCAGATTTTCCTTCAGTGACATTTGCTGTGGCAGAAATTACTGAAGAACTTGACTGCAGAAGAGACTAGGCCTAGCCTGTTGTCACTGGGCTGTCTGCATCAGCTGACGCTGATGCCCGCTTGCATGCTCCTCTCTCAAGGCTCAGAGGAGGTACAGGTTTCTTTTCTTTTTTTAAGGAAAATATTGATTTCATGCAGCCTATCTTGGTTGTGGTTCCCTTCTGCCTCCTGTGAGATTCTCTCTACCCTAACTCACATCAGGATCCATGCCCTTCCTACCTCTCTTAGAAAACAAGCCTGCCTCTGAAAGAGTACAAAAATCAAAACAAGGCAAACAAACTGGAATAGGACAAAACAAACAGAAGAAAAGTAAGAAAAGTCGGGCGGTGGTGACACATGCCTTTAATCCCAGCACTTGGGAGGCAGAGGCAGGCAGATTTCTGAGTTCGAGGCCAGCCTGGTCTACAGAGTGAGTTGCAGGACAGCCAGGGCTATATAGAGAAACCCTGTCTCAAAAAAACAAAACAAAAAACAAAAACAAAACAAAAAACAAAAACAAACCCCTCAAAAAAAACCAAACAGAAGAAAAAATAAACAGAGAAAAAGTACAAGACATATAGAGACACACATTTTCATAAACAGAGGAATCCCTTTAGAAACACAAACCAGAAGCTATAATATATACTCAAAGAACCTGAAAGGTTTTTAAAACAAAACAAAACAAAAACAAAAACAAACAAAAACAAAAACAGTCACACCTTGTGAAACAGACTCCATTGAGTTTGATTGTGTTGGCCGGCTACTGCTGGGCACAGGGCCTGCCTTTAAGAGTGCTTTGCATCCTCAGTGCGACTCCATTGGAGAAAACCTAATTTTCATTTTAAATTCTGTTGCCCTTGATCTATAATGCCTGGACTGTAATTTTGCAAACCATTTGTCTTCTCTCTGGAACCTCCTGCTAGAGTGGACAATGCTTGTAGTTTTATTTGATCCTGGGCAGTGAGTTCTGATACTCTGTTTCTGCTATTGAGCGTCTGAAACAGCTCCCTAACGAACCCTCTCCTGGGCCGCAGTGCTGTTAGCTTTGATAGATTTTACACTGTGAATCCAGGCTTCTAGAGAGAATTGATTTACTTTCCTTAGTGACTTTTTTTTCTGGGTAATTCCATTATTTCTAAAATTGTGGGATTCAGTTTACCTACCCAGAATTTTTCTAGTATAAAGTTGGTTTCCCTTTACTTCCTGGTTGGGGTGGCATTTGGGATGCATGCATTTATTCATGAAGCATGAATTAAGAACAATTATGTAGCATGTGCTTAGCCTTGACATTGTACACGTGAAAGGTTCATGACATATCAGGACAGATTTAAAAAAAAAAAATCTGTGCTTCCCACTCAGAGAGAGAATGCTGCAGTGTGCAGTGCTAACACCACAGAGAGAGCTCCCAATGGCGACGACACATGAATCAGGTGTTAGAGAGCGAGTAGGTTCAGCTAGATGAAGAGAAGTGGGCAAAGGGAAAGGCATGTTCTCTGTAACATAATCTGTACTTCATAGAAAGACATGGGAAAGTCTGAAACAGACTAGAAAAACAAAAGTGTTGACAGGAAGAATATCTCACTAGAGATCTCTAGACCACTAGAATTATAGCCTGTGTTCATCTTCCAATCTCCTGCATTCTTGAACATTGGTATTCTCTCAGTCTCAGCTCTGTTCATAATTCCCCTAGAACTAAGCACCTTGTCTCTGACAACAGCTAGCATCCAACTGTCTCCACAGTCAGCTTGAGTATGCACTGTCCCTTAAAAATGGAGTGCCCACTTTGTCTGAGGCATGTCCCACTGTCCACCCGCACACATTCAGCTCTTGATGATTCTGAGCCTACTGTCCACCTCTCACCTGGTTAAAATCCTGCTTCTTCTTTTCTATGTTCCTCTGTGACACTTTCATGCACATGTTTTGGTTCATGTTTTGGTTGATTCTCCCATGCTGACCTCCTCTTCCTGCCCTCCTCCTGTGTGTGTGCAGTAGTCTCCCACATGTATCACACTCACACATATGTATGTATATGTAATGGTTTTTATTCTTCCCTTCTTTTAAAATTTGTTCCCCTCTTTAGGTCCCTTTCTAATTTATGAGCTGTACGCACACTGACTCCCCTATAAATATAAAAATCAAAAAGTCAGCTCTGCATGTGGCAGAGAACCAATGGTGCCTGTCTCTCAGGGTCTGATTACTTCATTTAGTATAACATCTCCCACTTCCTTCCATTTCCAGCAAGTTTCATGACTTGACTTTTCTTCATAGCGACATAAGATGTCATTGTATGTGTGTGCCACAATTTCATTAAAGCTGATTCTACTTCCTTGCTATTGTGAACAGAGTGTAGACAGACAGGAATGTGTGAGTATGTATCTCTCTATATAAGAGTCTGTAAAGAGTCCTTTGGGTATAGTCACATTCTTAAAAGCTACCACAAAATACCTGTAATAAATGTGGATCTGTCCATGAGTTCCAGTGTGCTCACTAAAAATGAGTTACAATATTAAAATAATCTCAAAAGTGTCACTAAAATGACTATTGGGTGCATAATTATTATTAAAAGCAGAGTTAATATATTGCTGGGTAAACAGGTAGAGAGCGCTGATTGCTTGCTTTAAAAACATGTGACCAATGAACTGTAGGAGAAAGCAACTCAGGCATATGGCCATGCTGTTGATGGCTGTTATCTCTAGCCATGGTAGTGTTAGCCATGGTAGTGACCCTCTGTCCTCTCTTTCTGCCCTGTTTTGTATCTACAAGGTTTTTCTTACAGCAGATGTGGCACTTCTGTGAGGAAAAAACAAAAAAAACCAAAAAACTTCTTGAGTCATTTTCAACTTATTTTCAGCCTTGTAAGTAGTATTTTAAACTGTAGTCTTCCTTCAAGAGGCCCAGCTTACTCCCTGCTTCCTGGCTTGTCTGCTGTTCACCAAGCAGACATCCTTTTGTGGTGTCTGTGTGTCTGAGACAAGGCTGCACACCGTAAGGCAGGCTGACCTGGAACCCACTGTTCAGCCCAGCGTGGCTTCACGCTCATGGCAGGCATCTTGCCTCAGCCTCTCGTGTTAGAATGACAGGGATGAAACACCAAGCTAAGCTTCAGGAATAATCTTCGTGGGCTCTTGCTGCCAGGACACTTGTGTGCTTCTTCTCTGACACTATACCAACCCTTCCTTACATTGTAGTCATGTACATCTAACCCCACAGTAAGCACTGGTGTGCGTGTGTGTGAATACAGAGATCACCCTGATTATCGAGTGACCGAGTGGATGGATGAGAACACTGATGGTAATTCTCAAGGCGCAGGCTTGTTCTCTTTAAAGAGTGGAACATTTTATGAGGGAGACAGAATATCAAGGAAAAAGTGAAGTTGACTTCTTAAAGCCATAGGATAGTAACTGTAGAGAAGTAGATGTGTAACTGGTGACATAGCCAACACTAGACAGATTCTAAAATCTGTCAATAGAATCCTCTTTCCCAAAATGCAATGCAAGGATTATGGCTGTACTGGTTGGTATATGCTTAGCCCAGGGAGTGGCACTATTAGAAGGTGTGGCCCTGTTGGAGTAGATGTTTCACTGTGGGTGTGGACTTTAAGACCCTCATCCTAGCTGCCTAGAAGTCAGTCTTCTCCTAGCTGCCTTCAGAACAAGAGGTAGAACTCTCAGCTCCTCCTGCACCATGCCTGCCTGGATGCTGCCATGCTCCCACCTTGATGATAATAGACTGAACCTCTGAACTGTAAGCCAGCCCCAATGAAATGTTGTCTTTATAAGAGTTGCCTTGGTCATGGTGTCTGTTCACAGCAGTAAAACTCTAACTAAGACAATGGCTGAGATAGGAGCTACTGAAAGTAACACTTTCGTAGGTACAAACTTCAATGGCATTTGAAGGTCAAAATGATGACTGAGAGTCATGGGCTGGAGAGCAGGGGTTGCCAGGCTTCTCTCTTCTCCCAGTCCTTTCATCCTGTTTCTGCACAAAAGTACACAGCACGGTAATCCACAGAGCAGAGCAGCCATACCTAAATAGCCCGTTGGCTTCTTCTGATTCCCTTGCTTTTCACTTTCTCATAGTGGTTAGTAGTGTGACAGAAGCCCGAGTTCCTCCCTTTGTAGTCACATGCTTGAGAGGGGAGAAATGACAGAAAGGGATGTCTCTGTCTCAACCAAACACTAGTGACTGGCTAGATGGGAGCTGTGCTCACTGCCCTCACATGTAATGCACAGGAAAGAAGGCGCCCTGTGTAGATGTCTTCCCCTGACATTAAAAGCTTGCTGTGGCACTGTAAAGTGCCTCTCAGACATTGGGATCCCAGGTGTCATGTTGCTGTCTTCAAACCCCATGGGAGGAAACCGGGAAGAGTCAAGTGAAGAGAAGGGATTTCTGAGCCTACTGGGTATCAATCAGCACGACTGGTTTGGACTACTTTTCCCTCCTTTCTATTTTAGGATCTGAGTAAGTTCTGAGAAAGGAATACCGTACGCAAAATAATTTCAAAACATTCTCTATAAGTGTTTGAAAACAGGACAGCTTTCTAGAAATGCCCAGCCACGTCTTGCTGTGCACCGACACCAGCCACTGTACGGAATTCCTACTCTGGTTTAGCTGTACATGACAGAGCCGTTAAATCTTGCTTCTATGTAGGAAATTCAACAAAATCCTGGCTCGGGCTGCCCTTCCCGCCTTCTCTGTGTCTTCCTAGCTGATGCTTTTAACATCATCTCTTCTCAAGTTTAAATGCCAATGTAGACAAAGGGTGGTAGCTCTTGAACCACACTGCACTCCTCTGAAAGCATCTCTGGCCACAATGTCACCTCTCTGGATCATAGAGAAAAGCAGAGGGAAACCTTTGAGAGCAGACCAGTTGTATAACTACAGAAGCACTGAGAATTTTTCTGAATAGACAGAAATTAAACTGTTAATAAAAATAAGCCTCCAATGAGTGTACTTTCTTTTAGGAATGGGCTTGAACTCATAAACGTCATGTGTGGAAACTAGGCACACCCCGGTGTGGTCTAGTACTTTATCCTTGCATTTTATGCATAATGATCTCTTTCAGTTTCTATCTATTTAGGGTCTACAAGAGACTTTGGAGTATCTGTCACTCATAAACAGCAAATGCATACATAGATAAAGAACAAAGTAAATGTGTAAGACTGTAATAGGAGCCATGCCTAATGGTCATGGT
>JADRCD010226343.1:25256-46045 GCA_019843815.1 Montemys delectorum
CCACAACCATGTTCATTGGGCCACTTCCTTGTATTTGAGCAGTCAATGTACTTTCAGCACACTTGCCCAGCAGTACTTTTAAGTCCATTCTTACAGAGTGAAAATGGATTTCAATAATTTATACAAACGTGGGTTATGCTCGATCACTGCAGCTTCCAGCTACTGTACATAGGAAGGAGGAGGTTATAGAAAAGTGCCACAGCAACAGCGCCCTAAGAAAGGACAGGGGGCACCTTAAAAAAAATGGATAAAGTCAGGCCAAGGGACTTGAGAGGGAATGGAACGTACGGGAAATGAAAACGGTTCTTTTTTTTTTTGTTTTGTTTTTTGTTTGTTTTTTTTTTGTTTTATTTTTTTTTATTAGGTATTTTCTTTATTTACATGTAAATTTTCCCTTTCCCAGGTTCCCCTCCAAAAAACAAACAAACAAACAAAAACAACAAGAACAAACCCCTGTTGCCTCCCCCCTCCCCATGCCTGCCACCCCACCCTCTCCCACTTATTGGCCCTGGCATTCCCCTACACTGGGGCACAAAACCTTCACAAGGCCGAGGTCCTTTCCTTCTATTGATGATCGAATTTGCAATCCTCTACTATACACATGCTGCCAGAACATTCAGTCCCACCCTGTATAGTCCTTGATTGGTGGTTGGGTCCCTGGGAGCTCTGAGGGTACTAGTTAGTAATTGTTGTTCGTCCTAAGGAGCTGCAAACCCTTCAGCTCCATAGAACCTTTCTCTAACTCCTTCATTGGAGACAGTGTACTCAGTTCAATGAATGATTGTGAGCCTCTACATCTGTATTAGTCAGGTATTGTCAGAGCCTCTCAGGAGATAGCTATATGCTTGTCCTTCCTTCAGTCTCTGCTCCATAGTTAATCTCTGCCACTCCTTCTGTGTGTGTTTGGTTCCCCTTTTTAAGAAGGAATGAAATGTCCACCTTTTGGTCTTCCTTCTTCTTAAGTTTCTTGTGGTTTGTGAAATTAACCCAAATTTTTTCTTTTCTTTAAAAAAAAAGGCTAATTTTGCATACAGGTTTCCATGTAAAAGGCTAGGTATTTAGCCACCTCAGCATTGATTAGTTTCAGATGTCTAAGCTCTGTTACACATGGCTTCCCATGGCTTCACTCTACAAAACATATTTACAACGTGAAGGTACATCTACAAGAAATCTACATTTCAAGGGTTTTACAAATCAGTCTTGTGTCTTTCCCCTGAATGGACTGTCACAGACCCCATCCCCTTGTCATTTCATTTGTATGGGCAGCATTTTAAATGGTGTTATGTATTAGTGAATGACTAACACTGTGTGTGACATTTGTTACTGTTACCTAGGAATATAAGTTCTGTTTCTCCCCTACCCTCAGAATAGGTGTGAGTGAAGTTTTTAAGCCACTTCTCCAGGTGTCTCTTAGATGATTGCAGTGACCTGGGGAGATGGTCCCACAGTGGTACTCACTGTAGCCTCTGATGGTGCTTAAGACACTTGAATTGCATTAGCATTGAAATATGACATCTCTGTGAACTGAAGGGAGTTAAACATTTTCCAGTCATTGGTGCCTTTTAACATGACCCCTCCATCTAGCCTAGACTATTAAGGGGTTTAATCATGAATCAGTATTTGTTTAAAGTTTACACCAGAGATGACCTCCAGAGAGTCAGTATTTCCTGTCCCAGTGCAGTCCACAGATGGTGGAAAACAGGTCACACTGACAATGTTTTCTCTGACTGTTCAGAGAAAGACCCAGTTCATAAAGCTTTGGGCCACCCAGACTAACTACAGTAGTTAAATACAAGATGAGTCCTCGGTGCTGTTGGGGTGTTGGTAACTGTGGATTTGATTTTTCAGAATCTATTTTCAGCTCTGCTTAACTCCTTTGGTTTTCTAAGGAATAGAAAACAATGTATGGAGTTTGCAATTGTACTTGGCCAGCTAGAAACTCCTGTTGTCCACCATAGGGTCACATGACTATGTTAGGAAAGGACTTGACTATATTTTCCAACAGCTGTTAGGCAGTACTTCATGTAAGATATCTCCAAATATCCATGTTTCTCAGAGTATAAAACCCCATGCAAACCTCCCACTGCTGCTGGGAAGAGGACTACCTGCTGTAGAGTAAATGCAGTAGCAGTAGAGCTCACGCCATGCCAGCATATACGTGCATTGTACTTGCATTTCTACTCCCACCAAATGTTCTATCGTGCCCTTGATTGCTAGCCCAGATCAACGTCCATTAGAGCCTACATCCATGCTCTCTCATCCAGTCCCTGAACTACACTGCTTACCTTCCCTAGTTCTTACACTGTCAGTCATGCCTGCTATGTCTGGCACCCTGTTCAAGACTTTCATGCTCAAGGTCTGCTGACACTATAAAATGACCTAGATAGCAACTCTCTATACTTTTCAAAACTTGCATTGGTGTTATGTCTTCCATGAGTGTGTGATCGAAACTAGTGAAGCATTGCAGCTGACTCTGGGGAAGGATTGATACCAAGTTGACTTTCACTCACAGATGGGAAAGCTGTTTAGATTTTTATGACAATTTTGGGAAATTGTGGGAAGGTTTCCAATCTTGATCTTTCAAATCCCTTTCCTTGAATTTTCTGCAATATTGATTTATGTCACTGTCTAGTTGTGATAGCACTAGAATAATGCAACAATGTATGCAACCCTAGGCTTTACAGGTAATATGATGCTCCTTTGCCTAAGAAGGAGAAATGGGTTCACTCGCATACCTCCCCTTAGCTTAGGTGACTGTCCCATGTGTCACATCTGTTTATTTGGAGGAGGGGCATAGAATGCCTATAGAGGACAGAGGACAGCTTTCTCTGACTCCACCTGTGCATCTCAGGGATCAGACTAGGCAAGTATTGTAAGCACTTAGCCATCTTCTTGACAGCCCATGTCTAACACTCACATGGACACGCTGAAATCCTGGCAAAGTAGGGCCTTTATATTTGGTTTTACTATTCATATTTATTCTAGAAAACAAAAGTGAAAGGTCAGTGTTCCTTCCCTGTATTTCAGTGTTGCCCTCTACTCCTTGGCATTGTTTTCCAATATTGTTTGGCTTTCAGATTTCTAGCATTTCTGGTAAAGTAGATATGCTGTCATTGAATTCTTTCAATTTTTCTTATCTAACAATGTCCTTAACTCTATTGGATTTGCTGAGTTCAAAAATGTACCTGCTAATATGTTGATAGAGATAATATGAAGGCTGTGAGTCAATTTAAGAAATTTCTAACATATTAATTTATAAAATATTTCCAACAAATTAAAGATGTCGTCTGTCTGCCATCATTTATTTTGAGAAATCTACAATCATTTGAAACATTTTCATTTGATGTCATTATCCCTGTTGACTTTTAAGATTTTTAAATATTTTCTGTAGGTTTTTGGTGCTTAAAGATGTGTTTAGGTACTTGTTTGATATTTACAAAGTTCACAAAGTTGTATGTATGTGTGTATGTGTTTCCTTGTAGTGATTTTCTGCCTCTGAATTTACACTTTTTCTGTTCTCCAAAGATCCCTGAGTTTTGGGAAGAGGGGGTGTAATAAATAAATTTACAGCAGAGCATCTACAATCTGTTTTTGATTATTTTATAAATTATAGAAATGTTGTTATTTTAAGGGATAATTTACAAATAATTATAGTTTTGGACAGGGAAGACACTAAATAGAGAGCTTAGACTCAGAGATTTCTATCTTTCCTTTCTTCTTCTCTGTCCTTCTTTCTTAAGTAAAGGGAGGGGGTTTGAAAAGGAAAAAAAGGGATATAGTAATATAATAAATTAGATAAAAGGATAAATTATTAAATTTACTTTCAAACAAAGCATTTTATAGCCATAATCTTACATTGGAAGAAATCTTTATATTTTGATGCAGAACTGAAGTTATATCTTCTTACATTGGTACAGAATTTATATATTGATACAGGTTTAAGATTTTCATTGGTATAAATTTTTGTATAGTGATACAAAATTTAAAATTAATTTTGTTACTCTTAGACATTGTCCTTGTGCAACTTATTTAAAAATACAAAACTTACACCCAGTCCTTTTAATAGCTGCTAGTTCAAACTGTTTAAGATAATTAAGCAATGCAAGTTAATAGTCAATAGTCAAACTCATGGTCATGTTAGATTCTAATTTAGTTAATTACAGTAAAAAAAATTTTACGGTTATTCAAACAGTAAATAGCTAAAAATAATCAATACTTAACATTTCAGTTATGGTATATATAGATGGTCTTCAAAAGCATCAGCAGTCCTCATAATATGACATTTAAATTCATTTCATTATACCAGACAGATCTGCTCCTGACAGTACCCTCATTCCACTTCAAAGGAGATGAGCATTAATACCTCCATGTGGAATTGCTTCAATTGTAGCAACCTAGAAACTGGACAATGCCCTAATATCATTTACAGACAGAATGCTGTCCAAAAAGGACAAACTGATGCAGGATAGTCAACCCCTAAGCTCTGATAAGACAGGGTAAGCTAGTCCTTCTTAATTCCTGTTTCACTTAAGGTCTGTCAGATGTTCTGGAAGAACCAGAAGGCTGAAGATAGATGCTCCAACTTTATAAAGAATATTGGGGAGTGTTGAGGCAATCGGCCTTCTCTGCCAATTATTTAAATTTTAGAAGCTATGTCCCTACATACTCAAATGTATATTCCTTCTTAAATCTCTGCTGGGTTTGAAGACTAAATAGTTGTAGTCTCGCAATTAAACTTAAGTTGTTTAACATTGTAAATTTTCTACATTTGAAAGGATGGTTTTCAGATGGTAATACAAGTTAAAATCAAACATGATTGAGGTATAGTATTGTAAACTTATTGAGTTAGGATAGATGATAAAATACTTTATCTTAGACTGAACATTATAAGTGTATATTATACCTTGCAATTTGCATAATTGCTATAATTTTGTTCAAATTATGTCTAGAGAAAAGAGCCTTTTTAATTAGACAAAAAAGGGGCAAATGTAGTGGGTTGCTTAGTGCTAATTTGGGTCCCCCATGACTAGTTGCCCCAGACACAAGAGAGACAGCATGTAAATTGTGATTGGTAAATAAAGATGCCAACAGCCAATAGCTGGACAAAAGAGACATAGGTAGGGTTTAGTTTTCATGGCCTTGGAGAGATGGGAACAAGGAAAGGGGAAGAAGGTGCAGGAGAAGAGGAAGGAGAAGCTGCCATGGGATAGCTGAGCCATGAAAACATGGCCCTGAGGGCGCCCAATAGGAGTTAAGAGCTATGCAGGTAGAACATAGAAAATAGTAAGTAATAGCTCGGTGTTATAGGTAGGAAAGTAGATTCGAACAGCATGGAGGGGAGGCAGCTGCCCAGCTACTGTGCTGCTTAAGGCATACTAACAATATAAAGGCTATGTGTGTCTTTTATCCAGGAACTCGATAACCAAAGGCAGGGTAGAAACCCCAGGCCAGAATTTGAATCATTTTCTACTACAGGAATGTGATAAAAATATCCCATTTAAGGCTGAGCATTCTACAATCTTTTTATCTGCCCTTGGGCAGTTGTGAGTCTGTGTTGATTGCATCTACTGGAAGACTTTCTGATGAGGACTGAGAGCTGTATTAATCTGTGGGCAAAAAGATAAGAGACCAGGACTTGGCTCTCCTATGACCTCTCCAGCCCCAGATTCTTGGCCTGATGTAGGTGCCAGGCATGGGTTCCACCTTACAGGACGTCACAGACATTCTTCACTAGGTACAAATACGTCAACAAACAAAATTTCTGCTTCATCGTTGTGCTTATCTACTTATGCGTGTTATTTTGTGCTTCCCATCTCTCTGCTTTCATGTTTTGGTTGTTCTTTTGGGAGTCCCTGAAACCATGTCCACCTTTTTCTGTTTTCTGTTTGTGTTCTTTGGTCTGCAGGTTTCCTGCCTGATCCTTGAGTATATTGAGTGTTGGGGCGAGTCCACTCCATACCTGACAAGGGTTTGTTCTTTCAGATATTATATGTTCAAGTTAATAATATTTCTACATTTCTGCCAAGAGTTGCCTTCTCACACAAGTGTGTTTTCTTCATGGTTGCCACGAACCTTATTGCTTCCTAGTTGTCTAAGACTGGCATTTGCTGACTACATTACCCCTTAACCCTTTAGAATCTAGAATAGTTACTTGAGGCTGGGTTGGGTGCTGTCAGATAAACCTCAGGCCTTCCCAGCAGGCTTTGTTTATGTGCTACCAAATGAACTACAAGCCCATGCATACTTAAAAGTTTTGACCTATTAAACAATTTGAATTGTAGTCGTTACTGTGTGTAGACTCAAGAGTCCCTAGCAAAGCATGCTGCAGAGCAAAATCATTACCACAAAATATCATTAGATCCAGACTAAAATTCTGCTTTCATTGCTGTTAGGCAACAAGGTCTATTAACCTTAGACCTTGTAGTAATTTACTATTAGGTGAGTTTTCTTTCTGAGTGAGCGTTGGAGTGACCCACAAAACAGTAAGTTGGGGCTTGAGCCGAGGCACGCATCCTTACACATGGATCAGGCGAGCCGCTCCTATTTCCTCTTAGGTTCCCCACGCCAGCCTGTAAGTATCACATTGTCAGGTGCCCACTCTGTGCCTGCTTTGCGGGGAGCTGCAAAAGGGAGAGCAACTAAAGGGAGTGGAAACACCTGGGTTGCCTTTCTAAGTTTTTATCACACTCCAGAATCACATCTATGAATCCTAAAAAATCTTGTTTGTTGAACTAGCTTACTGGAAGTCTTAGTTGTAATCAGTAGGCCAATGCATTATTATCTCACTGCTGTGAGAGAACAAAGCTCCAAAATACGGGTTTTGAAGACTATCTGGATTCAGAACTTAATATGCTGTGTAGTTTTCCTTTTCAAAGCAATGTAACATTAGAAGTAGGTCTTCTGAATTAAATACAGCCACAGCCTCTTGAAAATCTCCAACAAGTCATCTCTGTGATTTCTAAGAACGAATTCAGATTTGCCTTACTGTTAGGGAGGTCCTGACACCATTCTCCTCCTCATCCCCAGAAAGGTAAAGGAACAAGGAGGCGGGGGCGGGGGGGGGGGGGGTCATGCAGTCTAATGCACAAACGACATGTGGCCTGGTTTGAACCTGGTCAGTAGACAGGCAGTAGCCCCAGGCTGGATCCCACTTGACTGTGCAGTGTTCTCATACAGCAGTGAAGCACTGCAGAAAGAGCTGCAGTGTCTCCTCTAGAAACAAGTGAGCCAGGGCTTCCCAGATGAGAGATTTCACATGTTTACTCTTTCAGTACTTGAAGAAAATGTCACAGCCTGTGGAAATGTGTGAACATCACTGATTATCTCTGCAAGCATGCTTCCGGGTGCTGCCCCTTTCCTTTGTGACCATGACGTACTCTCACATCACCTTGTTTTGGGAAATGATTTATATATGTTGTTCCAGGGCCTCTATGACAGTAGTAGTTTCAAAAGTAATACTAATAACCTATAAACAAGAAGGAAAAACAACAGTAGCTTACGGAAAGAGTTGATGCTGTATTTATGGCATGCTGCTGGTTTATAAGCATTGCCCCTCCTAATCCTGCCAAGTCATATTAGGCAGATAAGTAAAGCATAACTTAGTATGCCAAGGCCACACCACTAGGTAGCAGAACTGGGATGTATTATCATTGCCAGCTCTACCATGGGTAAGGCCTGGAGTTCCCAAGAGGACATGGATAGCAGTTTCCTACAGATGAAGGAATCATAATAAGCCAGCCATTCCCTGTCACTTCCTTTGGCAGGAACTCCCCCAGTGGGAGTGTGTGGTGAGCTGCCACATTTCAAAGCTGGGCAGTGAGTCAGATGCAGTTTTTAACTTGGGCTTCCTCTATCTTTCTCCATTGTGAGACATGATCCAATGAATAAAACTAGTCCCAGCAAATCAGCAAAGCAAAGTGTTTCGCATTTCTTTGTGAATGGCTGGAGGGACAGCCAGCCAAGTTCCTTGCTAAAAAGGGAAAATATTATTTCCCTGATCATAATTGTGTTCAGTAATTGCAAGGTTAATTGAATACCATTAGGAAACAGCATCCCCTGTGAGATGTTTATGTGTCTGTTGCTAAAGATACAAATGAGACTTACCTGACATGACGGTACATGCCTGGAACTACAGCCCTTGGAATGCCGAGACAGGAGGATCAAATGAGTTCAAAGCCAGTCAGGGCTCAGTGCACAAAGCAACTTTAAATATGACTCAAAACTTCCAAAAAGTAATTCTTATATGTGTGTTCCAAAACAAGTAGGTAGAAACTAGCTATTTGCTCAGGAGAAAATAATTTAAAGTGTAAAACGAGGATGGCTGTCTTCAGGCTGGAACATTTATACAAGATGTTCCCCACTCGTGATGTGTTCTTTGAGCATCTACCATGTGCTTTGCAAGAGCCTCACCTCTGTGATGGTCACATTTCCCTCCTGCATTAGCCTTCCTCCCCGTCATACCTGGCCTGCATATACTCTCCTGTTGGCATCCTGTGCACTGCACCCAGTGCATGGATGCTTCCTGTGTGCCCTTCTTAGCTCTCTTCTGGTCATTCAAGCATCCAAATCTAAGTTTACCACTGTATCTACTGCGTATTGTTATAAGCACGCACACACAAGTGAAAAGCACTTCAATAGCACAAGCAAGTCCACTCATAGGACATGTCTGGCAGCTCCCTGGAACTCATAAGGAACCCAGGCTCCTTGTTTCCTGCTGTTCTAAGGGAGTTATTCTGGCGCCTCTGCTCACACCTTCCTGTTTATCATGTCCGTGCTCAAGCTAGCAGAAGCGGGAGAGGGAAAGCACATTGCTCAGACACTGCACACAGCTCTTAAGCTGCCATTTAATTCACTGCCCAGCACAGCTGCACCTCACTGCAGAAGACTCTGGAAGCTTCATGCTTTAAACCACATGCCAAAACATTCTGCCAAACTCTGGGCTCTCTTACGAATGTGGAAGAAAGGTGCGTTAGGAGGAACCCCTCTCTGTCCCACACCCTCCCCTCAGGACCTTAAGTAGATGCAGTTATCAAAGAGGCCTTCCTATACGCTTGTCTGCAAGGAGTCTATCCCCACCCACACCCATGAGTCTGTCCCCTTACACAAGCTTTTTACATCCACACAGCGCGTCACAGCATGGGGGCCATGCACCTACCCACAGCTTGCTCTATAGATGGATCTGGTTGAGGCATCTCCTCACTTGTCCTAGGAAGGGACTTAACTCCGTTAGCCATGTGACTCAGCCTGCGGGGAGGAGGGTATAACCGGGAGAGAGCCAAGTCACACTGTGGAGCTTCACCTGTTCATCTCCTCACCACCCCAGCCTTTCCTTGTCTTAGGGAGGCTCTAGAAATGGCCTCTTACTGTAGTCGCATGCCTCTATTTACATATACTAAGCTAAAGTATGCAAAGTGGAGATTGCATTTCTGAGTCCCACTGACCACACTGCAGGGCTCAGCAGCAGCTGGGACTGAGCCACACAGTAGATGACAGTCCTTTATCCTAGCAGCTCTTGGGCAGGGCTGCCTAGGGAAGCTAGTCAAGTGAGAGACACTGTCAAATGCTCTCAGCCTCTCTGACAGAGAATGTGAGTTTTTCCTATTTAAATGGAAATCTCTTTGGTGCCTAGAAAACTAGCCTGTGGCCTGCTCCATATGCAAATGTTCTCCTGGGTGATTTGTACCTGTGACAGAACGGATGGGGAGTTTGGTAAATCACAAGCATTCTTAACCTCATTATAAATACACTGCAGATGTGAAATTGCAAAGTGTGGAAGTCATAAATGTGAATGCCGCTTGCAACGTGTTTTAATGGGTGTTTTCTGTATCTTGTTATAACCCAGGGACCTGGCTGCACGGAACTGCCTGGTAGGTGAGAATAATACTCTGAAAATCAGTGACTTTGGAATGTCTCGGCAAGAAGACGGTGGAGTGTATTCATCTTCTGGCTTAAAGCAGATTCCCATTAAATGGACAGCACCGGAAGCTCTTAATTACGGTATGAATAGACTTAGGGTTTCCTTTTGATAGTAAGTTGGCCTGGATCAGCAGGCAGTACTCACTCACCGGCCTGCATGTGCCTGGGGTAGGGCAGCATCCAGGCTGGAACTACTTGAGGGGCAACACCGAATGAGTGTAAATAGCCTTACCTTGCTCTTGATCACAATCACAAGTGTTCATGTGTGCGAGATTGCTAGGCTGAAGTCGTCACTGAACATGACTGGACGTCTGAGGGGTTTATTGTGCAGCAGGAGCTTACCTGCACGGCGGACACCACGTGCTGCTGGGGCTCTGGCGTATGAGTGTCTTGTAATTGGTCCAGTAATCTCATCTAGAGCTAAGTACTGTCAGTCCAGTGTCCAGTCTCACTCTGCAGGATCCTGGGGTCAGCCTCGTCTCTGGAACTTATATAAATCATGAGCCAAGAGAGGGAGGGGTGGGTATTGTTTTTTGATAAGAGCAGAAATTTCTTTTTCCACTGAAAATTTTTTTAAATCTCTATTGTAAGAAACTCAGAAGACAACACGTGGGAGTGAGTGTGTGTAACCACAGTTGTTAGCTGTGTGCTCAGCACTGGACTTTCACACAACGGTGTTTTCTGCACCAGCAACCCATCATTCGAGTATAAACTGTTTAGCTTGTTGAGGAGCCACCGAACTCCTCTCTAAGTAAAGGACTGAATGCAAATGGCTTGTGAGGCTGAGTCAGATGTCTCCTGCTAGCAGGAGGGGCTTTGTGAGCTTTGTAGTGATTGTAAACTAGGGTCCCGTAGAATCCCGTCATCTCCCACAGGATTCTTCTTGGAAGTGGGTGCTACTCCTTATGGGCTATATTACTAACGGAGGCAATCACTGGATGAAAGATAAAACTAAAGCACTCGTATTGGCATTATATATAAAATACATATTTTATATATCTAATATGTATTAGATATATAAAACATTTGTAAAAACCTTTGTGACTGGATTTTCTCCTTGTGACTTAAGTGCTATGATCATACTGTGCTTTAATGAATATCAGCCTAAATTTCAAATATAGGGACTAACTTCAGACACGTGGACCAGTCAGAAGTACAGTATTTTAAGTAAAAAGGTCAGGTAGGAAGCTCTGTGGTTCATACGCAGGGACATTGTGTTGGCCGGCTTTGATAAGGATTTTGTAAGATGCAGCAGAGTTTAGCTGATGAGGAAGGGACCGTCGACACAGGTGACAGCACGGTTTAGTATTAATTGTCCCATCCAAGAGGAAGTGTCTGAGAAAGACGCAGCCTCGGGGTCAGCCTGAGGAGCCGTGTGAGTTCTCAGAGTTTATTACACAAGATTGGCCTCAGTGCCCTGCAGCTGTTTTTGCTTCTTTAAACAGAGTTGGGGGCAGCAGTTATCTCATGAAAGTCCTCACTTCTTGTTGTACTTGAGGTCTGTACTTACTTCGTATCCGTTTCTTCCCCACGGATCCTTCACACTCATCCTAGGCTGCTGGAATATTACCCAGATCTCCTATTAAGAGGTCAGGGAGATAGAAACCGTCCTGTGTCCAAGGATCCATCTTCTAGAAGCTTTGGCTTAGGTCTGTTGGATTAAGCTGTATTGTTAGTGTTACTTAAAACATTTTTAAAGAGTCAAGCACTATTAAAGAGTGCCACCCCCATCCCCCACCCTCGTCCCTGGTCTTTAGCCACCTTTCCAGGCAGACATCTTTCCATGCTCATGCTCAAGCCATGGAGGTGTAAGGTGTGACTGTCATCTTGGTTCCTTTCTCCCTGCTCTGTAAGATACCCTGACACAGCAAGATGTGTCAAACTCAAGGGAGAAGGGCTTTCTTTCTGGCTTACGTTTCCAGAGGGACTTGGTGTGTCCTGGCAGGCAGCAGGAGCCTGGCTTGTCACATTGCATCAGGAAACAGAGCAAACAGGAAGTAGCGCTGGAGCAGAAGGCATAAGCACCTGCCCCAATGGCGTGTTCCTGCAGTCAGGCCTTTCCTGGCCTTCCCAGACACCATCACCTCTTAGGGACCAGTTGGTCACACACAGGAGCCTACAGGAACAGCTCACATTCAGTCCCCAGTAGTTAAATGACAGGATGCTCCGACAGTACAGCTTGTATCTCGTCCATCCTCAGTCCACTTTTCAACAAAATATAGGGTTTATAAAGAAAAGGTAGTCTATTGATCTTCCACTAAGAAGTAAAGTCATCTGTCTGTCCATTACTGGAAAAGTTTTCCAGCAGGGAGTGAGACAAGCGGTCTTCCATAGGGAGGGGCACATCAATAGGTCACCCTGAAAACATACACACAGGGGACATAGATGAACTGAACTGGTTACATTTAGAAATATGTATGTATATACATGCTTGCACTGACAATTGATGACAAAAGAGGAGAGTCAGAAGGGGAATATGGAAGGGTTTGGGTGGAGTAAAGAGAGAAATGATAATTTAACAAGTTAACCATTGGCCACCTGCTTGTTCGGAGATGGTAGTGGAGCCCACAACAGAACTAGCAGACATCCTCTCAGTTAAACGGTGTGACATAACTAGTGAGACGATGGAATGAGAGGGATTCAGAATTTTCTACTTCCATGTTGTTGGCTACCTGGCCTGGGCAAGACATCTTCTCCTCTATGCTTATGTAAATTTAGAGCCTTCTCTCCAGCCCGCTGGGTACCATGAGGGGTCAGATTATTGAAAGAGTAGCACAGTGCCCTCAGCTTACTCTGCAGTGTCCACATTAGCTAGGTTCAAAGGTCAGGCTGGTGGCATAGCCCAAGTGTGATCTGTTTACAAGGTACCTTTCTTGATCTCCGCTGGACAACACTTTACCAGATAAAATGTAAGTCTATAGAACTTAAGTTCTTTACAAAATTAGCCTTTAACCTTTAGCCACCAAGTGAGTTTCATGAAAAGACTTGATGTGTAGAGAAGTAATTTTCCTAAGCCAGCAGCACTGGAAATGTCCATAATTACCTCCCAGCTAAGCCGGAAGCTGATTCCCACAGCTGCAGCTGATAATGAGTGAGCGCTGCAGGCTGGGGATGGTTCAGAGCGCAGGCAGACTCTCTTCCATTCTGTTTTAGAGGAAGGTGACAGTTTTCTAGGAGTGGCACTGACAGATCTTGGGGTGGCAGATGGATAGGAAATGCTATGTATGGTTCAAGAGACCTTCAAGCTGTGCATGGTGGCATATGCCTGTACATACGTATGTAGCACTGGAGAGACAGAGGCAGGAGGGTCTGGAGATTAAGGCCAGCCTAGGCCACATAAGACCTTGCTTCAAAAACTGAAAGAAAAAGCTGTCAACAGTACTACGGGTGGAATTTACTTGTGACAGTATGTGTGTGCCCTGTGTTAGACTGGGAAGGACGTTTCTGCTGCTTCTCCCTGATTTCATATCCATCTCCACAAGGCTTCCTGGGTAGGAGTTTATCCCTGTGCTTCTGCTGAAGGCAACCAAAAGATGTTCCTAAGAGTTCAGCTCATGTAGCTCAATAAAACAGGTGCACCAAGATATTTTGACAAAACAAGACGCCCTGTAATTTGAAGAAGCTGTTTTTATCAGCCAGCTAGGCTAATTTCCAGTCTAGTCAGACCACATGGAGAAATGTATTTTCTGCATGTGAGACTATCAGTGAGAAAATGAGACCTTTAAACATAGAAGAATATCTGCAAACAGTGATGAGTAAAAAATTGAAGTTAAGAAACTTTCCTTAATGTTTTAAGTTTGTTTGCAATTTTACTGGAAAGAAAATGAGGCAGGCAGAAGACCAAACTGTAGGAATCTAACTTATTTAATCTCCTAGGCACTGATATGTGCAAGTGTGTACACACACACACACACACACACACACACACACACACACACACCCACCATCTCATCCACAGATCACAGGGGACGTAAGCTGAATTCTTGTTCTTGGGGATAGGGGAGAATCATTTATAGCTCATAATTGAACTAGCCTCCTGAAGACTCCATTCAATTGTCAACATTACTAGGCCTGGAATTAACACAAGATCAGAGACCGGAATGCGGTTGTGGCAGTCCTGTGGAGGCTGACACTCAGAGCCACTGTCCTGTCATCCCATTGGCTTACCTGGTTATGATTACTTTCTCCCTTGCAGGGAGATACAGTTCTGAAAGTGACGTGTGGAGCTTCGGCATCCTCCTCTGGGAGACCTTCAGCCTGGGGGTCTGTCCGTACCCCGGAATGACAAACCAGCAAGCACGAGAGCAAGTGGAGAGAGGTGAGCCCAGGCCTCGGAGCTTCATGTCGGGGTCCACCAGTACAGTGGTGCCCATGGCACATCCGTGCACCGGCTTTGGGAGAGAAAAGTTATGGTGCTGTTGAGGACACAGTAAAGAGGAAAGATGTTAGAGAAGTCTATTTTGGAATGCTGTGGATGCCATGGCTCCTCCAGAACAGAAGCAAATATTTGCAAGCCTGTTTGGCCTGGAGCCCTTAGGTAACATGCAGCTAAGCATCGCTGTGAACATGGCAGCACAACTCTAAACGTATTTGAAGCATTCGTGGTTCTGTTTATTTGGTTTTTGGGGTGTTTGTTTTTGTAATTTGTTTCCTAACTTAATTGCACAGTTCTTGAATGTGAAGTGTGGACGCACCAGTCCTGCCACAAGTAAAGGTCAGGTGCATGTGCTGGGCTCTCAGCACAGAAAGAGAGAACTCCCTTAGTCTACCCCACTGAGGTGGAAGAAGGTAGACCGCCTTAGAGTGCTGTGATACTCCAGATCACATAAATCCCTTAATTCTCCAAGTGAAAATGCTTCTAGTTTCCAGAAGGAATTCTGAGAAGCTGTAATCTGAAGAAACACCAGGGTGCTCCAGGCAGAGGCGGGGTGACAAGGTGGCAGTAGCACTCCACACATGCTTCTGTGGGTCACAGCTTCCAACAAGAGGGGTGTTGTTCAGACGACTGTCTCTGTGGCCAGCCGGCCTTGGGGAGCCTGAGTGTGGGGGCGGCCTGCCTGCCTTCCTTGGACCCACACCTCCTAGCACAAGCCCCCAACACTGCTAGACCGCAGCCTGTTCTCTCAGCTCACTACTGAATGTATGTGTAAACCCCATCCACATCTGCCCAGTCTGTCTGATACTTCTGGAAGCTACTTCTTAGAATAACTAAAATAGGCATTGGTATATGCTATAGCGTACTTCTAACTTGCTGACAAATACAGGACTCTGTAATTGTGCGCTCTGCATCACCCACGCATGCGAGCTCAGGAGCATATTTATGACACTGACACGGGTCTTTGCTTTCTACCCCACTTACTGCATAAGGTACTACCATTTACACATGGCATGATGCCCCGTGTAGGCATTTAGATCGTACCCCCTTTCTGAGCTCTCAACTCTTCCCTTGAATCTTCAGGATACCGGATGTCAGCCCCACAGAACTGTCCAGAGGAGATTTTTACAATCATGATGAAGTGTTGGGATTACAAGCCTGAAAATCGCCCTAAGTTCAGTGACCTTCACAAAGAGCTCACGGCCATCAAGAAGAAGATCACATAGTGCCAGCCAGGGCTGGCCACTGTAGGACTCTGTCCTCAGCCACCCCAACTTTATACCACCTTCCTGCAGCCATCTTTGAAGGTTATGTTTTTTACTAACTGGGTTTTTAAAGTATGTTCCACTTTAAACTATGTTAAAGGCAAAACTATTCAAGAAATAAATAGTCCTACCCAAGGCCATATTAGCTAACCACAGCAACCATGCCATTTGATACCACTGTAAAGAGAAAAGCACAGGCCTGTCGGGAAAGGCAAAAGGTCTGTCTTCAATACCGAGGACCACTGGTGCTCCGCCAAGGTTTTCTACTCCAGGCACAGCTTGTGTGTGGGCTGCTGTCTTCTGCTGCAGGCCCTCCTCGGTTGGTGCTATAAACAGCCGCGGTAGCGCATGCTTGCAGGACGCATGCCCACCACAGTTGGCTTCCACTCTGCCAAGGCTAGATTGTATCTATAAATATAATCACATACTGGGAATCACTTGGACCTCCTAGGGTTTCTCTTTCTTTCCTATCAGAGCAAGCCTGGCGAGAATATCATACTCCCGTGTCATTTTGTCTTTACTTCCCCTATCCAGGCTACAGAAAATGGTGCATGGAGAATTCCCAGAGAGCTCAGGGTACAGAGGCACCTGCTTCTGCAGGACATTGCAGAAGACAGGGATGACAGGAAGCAAGTGAGACCAGGACAGCAAGCTGGGAAAAGAGCAGCTAGCCAGCGCTCACCAGGGAGAAGAAAGCAAGAGCCTGCCTTCTTCCATACTTACAGAAAACCCCTTACCTGGGTCTCAACTCCCTAACAAGGTTTAAGACATTTCCAGGAGTTTGTAGAGCCCAGCTGAAACTGTCTTAAGGCTACAAAAGGCCACACAACAGCATGGTTTTCATTTTGAATCTTCATCCTAGAATACAATCCCAGAATGGAATTCCCTTTACTTAGACCAGTCTCTGGGTCTTCAGACTCCATGGGCTACATTTCCAAGCATGTCCACATATGTCTACTGATGTGTAAGGCTGCTGTGAACAAAATAGATGGGCCAGACGTCAAGTCAGTGTTAATAAAGAAAATCTCTAGGGACAGCCATACCTCTGTCACCTCGTTCCCACTAAAGCCACTACCTGGAAATCTTACTGATGACACACAGGTGTGCAAGCACATCATTAAAGGTGTCTCCTGTGTATCTCATGTGTGTCAGGTAAAACCAGGGTGTGGCTGAGCTGAATCTTAGCTGTGTCAGGGACCTTCCCCATGGTGTGCACACAGTTGTCTCTGGATCAGTGTGTCTGGGAGACGGTCTCCTCCCTGCCTGGCCATGTAGAGCGTAGGTCAGGCTTTGCAGAAGGCAGCTGAAGAGAAGAAGGACTTGTATCCATCATTCCACCCTCCTTGCTAATTTTATAACTTTATACACATTTAGTGATTCTTACAGGCAGACTGAAGTAAAGGCTCGGTGAGCCTGCTGCACCATTCGCTGCAGCACACACAGCAGCTTCCCCCTCTGCAGAGCTTTCCCATGGGTCAGAATCTGTAAAGGAGCAGAGCTCCCCTCTGATGGCACACACCATGGCAACCCAAGTGCAAACTCAGGCATTCGTGTTAAAGTGCCCCGCTCTCCAGGCCTCTGGTCGCCCTCGGGAGATAAGACGTTCCCTTCCAGGATCCAACTGAATCTGCCTATAATACACTGTGTCCATGAAACAGAGGAAAAAGCAGCTTCTCTCTGCTTAGCAGCCCACGCCCAGCAAGGGACAGGAGGCTGGCTCAGCTCTGCCGCTGCGAACAAGACATGAAGCTTAATCCCTGCGCTCTGGTGTACAGAGAACATGGCACTGATAGGCACTCATCCAGGCTGTTAGAATTTGCAATTCACATCATAACTCTTTGCTTAAATTAAAAAGGCTTTTCAAAACATCATGACATCTGCAACATTTAAATTCTATTTTATTCTTTGTCCCAGAGCAGGCAGAGGTATAGTTTAAGATTAACTCATCGGGAGCCTTTCAGGATCATGTCAGTCATCCAGAATATTAAATTTAACATAGGCACATGCATTAAGGAAAGCTTATGCAAAACATTCTTACTGTTAATTTTGTTATGCTTGCAGCATAATTTATTCATCCCTTCTGTCACTGATAATTATTGGAATTATGTACTTTAGGAGGCTAATCCATACCCCAAAAGTGCACATATAAATACAGTTTTGATTTGCAAGTTGATACAGGGAAAAGAGGCTGCAGAAATGCACAAAACTCTACAACATCCTTGCTTAAAAAAATAAGCATTGTAAACAGTGGCACCCCTAACACTGGTGTGGATACACTTGAGCCTAGCCACAGATCTTTATTTTACTATCCAAGAGCGAGGTAGGCCTGCTCCTGGCTGCGCTCATCAGCATCCCCAGGTCGGCAGTCTGAGCATGAAGGAGAAGGCTGGAGAACATGAGCAGCCTGGCTTCTGTCCGCAGTGTCTACCTTGAGTCACCAGGAAGCCTTCCTGAGAAGTGGGAGGTTATTGTCAAAGACAGAAAACTCTTCTGTCATGGGTGCGTTTGATGTGGATTTCGTGTGGTCTAAGCCTCTTCTCAAAGCAGTTTTAGGAAGACCATAAAGAATCACTAGGTCTTTCCTGAGCCTATCCATCTACCAGGTCCACAGAGGAACGTCCCATGTGACTCTTTCTCCTTTCTCTAAGACTCAACAGGGGCAGTACAGTTGGTTCCCTAATTCAAAGCTGGCCACCTTCTCTCACACATCCATCCTCACAGCCTGGAGTCAGTCAGTGCATGTCTCACAGAGAAAACAATTTCTTAAGACTGAGACTGGGTTAATTTCCTAAAACAACCAAGTTTCCTTCTGTGTTAGCTACTGTATCCGTTAGCTAGCTCCTCTGATGTCACCACAGCACTGTGCTGAGATGATTGTCAAGCGAGCATGCCAGCTGCAGTAACATGCTGCACGCCAGGATTCGTGCCGGGAGCAAGCAGGTGCAGCAGCACAGGTCTGCTGTGCAGCGTGACCTTCACATGCTATGCAAGTGTGCCTGAACATCATCTTAATGTGTGTGTGCACCGTCCTTCAGCCATGTGCCCTTGAAGCAGAGTGACACCTAAGGGCTGCCTGCCTGAGCCCTTTCCTTTCAGCACACTCCGTTTGTCACACCGTTGGCGTTCCCCCTGCCTCTTGTCAGTAGACGTCAGTAGATGGGAAGACAGGCTTTCCTATTTGGAGATCAGAGCCCTCATACAAAACAGCACCTCAGCTGAGAAAGAGCTACAGAGACACAGCTCGCATGTGTGTCTATATCTTCAGTCGGTGATCAAAGGTTTTATATGAAAATCGATCATTAAAGTGGCATGAGAGTTTTCTATGAAAATAAAGCATTTCCTCTTATTAACAGATTTACTATACCATTAGAATGTTTTATTAGATTTTTACTTTATATTTTTCTGGGCTTATTAGTTACATGTCAAGTCTGAATACTTTTTTGAGAACCCAAAATGTCATTTCTGTATAAGAAAGACCCTGATTTAAAAGACCACCCTGCTAGGAGTTACTGAGACAGATTGAAGCTCCCATAAAATGCCTCTTTGAAAGTGGTGCTCTAATACAGATGGTTAATCAACTATGTATCATCACCTTAAGTCAGTGTGAGAAATGTCCCCTCACCCAAGAGACCACCCCTCTGCCCTCCACTGATGCAGACATGAGATTCAGGGTGGCATTACCATCACTTTGCTAATCTGACAAATTTCTGGGATGGTAGAAAATAACCCTGCTGTGAAACAATTCATTACACTGGCTGGGACTAACGAGCTGGGGCACAGTGGGTCTGACAATGAGTTGCCCAGGTGCCCTGCAGGGAGGCAAAACAAGAAAGAGCCGGCTCCCTATAGCATGTGGAGAAAGTGGACAGAGACTCTCTGTGTCACCAGGAGCCCTGAGGAAATGGCCAGGGCCTCTCCTTGAGGCAGGAGCCACTTGGGCTGACACCCAGCATGGTGTCATTCCCTCACTGTCTTCCACCCAGTGAACGTGTGGTTCCATGTGCTCAGTCTTGAAGGAGAGGAGCCAAACTCAGCACTCCTTAGGTGAAGGCCACAATGTTTCCCATCTCATTAGAGATCTTTAATGCAATAGAACCTGACCTGGACTGAAGTTTCCTGAATGAGAACATGCTTACATCGTCCTATGCTGCACTTGACTAAATGGTTCCTGCTGAGGGACCCTCCTGGCTACAGTCTGCCGATGGCTTTTGACTTTACCCTTGGAACGAATGTTTGGGAAAGAGAAAAATAGCCTGAGCAGCATCCCGAGGCAGAGCACAGTGCAGCAGGATGGGGTTGGGGGTGATCCCACAAAGGGATCCCAGGAAGACAGCACTGAGAACACCGGTGAGACCCAGGGGAAAGCCCAACGCCCAGTGAGCAGGGAGCCAGTCTGAGGCTGAGGAGCAGCCTGCTGCACAGCACCAGAGGCAATACCTCGAGCCAGCCTCTGCAGCAGCTGTGTGAAGGGCTTGAGTTGACCGTCTTACTTCTCTGCTGTCTCAGGAATCAACAACTGATTCTCAGCCAAAGGGTGGGAGTCACACCCATTTCCTTTCATAAGCACCGGTAAACTGAGTAACAGCCTGAGTGTGGGTTGCCAGTGCTCCAGGAAAATGGCTGTTTCACTTTATTAGTGAAAAACTAACCAGGCAGGTGTGGCTTCTTTACTAGCAAACTTACAAGAATCCTCAAACAAGAATATTGAAGTCTCTTCTTGAATTGCAGAACTGTGCAGCAAACATCGGTTAAGCCAGTAAGATGCAAGGTGTATGCCCCAGAGGACTAGGGTACTACATAGCAGTGGCAGACCTGCCACAGAGCGTTTCCCCTCATAAACACAAGAGTGTCTTCTCAGGGGTTCCCTGCCTTACAGGGACTATGCAGACCCAAGAAGCCAGAGCACACAGTCTGTGAACAGAGGGCATGCTCAGATGCCAAGTGGGCTGTACAAGTAACCTTAGCAGCCAGGCTATCAGAAATGTAAGGACAAAAGGACTGCTGTCTGTGGGCATGTCCAGGTTAAAGGCATCCCTGTTCTCTCAGGCTAGTAAGCTGACCCCTCCTAAAGAAAGGTTGGGACAGAATAGTCTACCGTAAGACCCTGGGCATCCAGGCTTCCCACACACCCGTCTAGCTAACCCACTTTGTATCCTCTATTCCCTTCTTAAGAGCAATATCTAAGCTGTTCAAGTTGCAACATGTTAAATGATTTCCCAGAGCCTCAAGAAAGA
>JADRCD010226344.1:0-28463 GCA_019843815.1 Montemys delectorum
AGGTGCTACTACTCTTATAAAGTACCTGAGTCAGGTACGCTGAAATCCCATGGAGCACTTAACAACTTACTGTAATTCCAACACTCTGGGCATCTGATGTCTTTGGTCACTAAGAAGATATGCACTCATGTTCACAGCCCCAATCCCAACACAAAATTAAAACAAATGTGATACCAAAATCTTCTTCAAAGAAAATAGAAGAGAAATTTTAAATGACTAAATGTTTTTAATATTCACAAGTAGATGGCACTTGTGAAGAATATACTAATTAGTTCAGGCAAAAACTGGCCATTATGATTGGCCACATATCTCTGTTGTCAACTAGTTAAAATTAACAAAACTTTGTGTTTTTTAAACTTTTATTGGATATTTCCTTTATTTACATTCCAAATGTTATCCACTTTCCAAGTTTCTCTCCCTCCTGAAAACACCTTATCACATCCTCCCTCCCCCAGCTTAGATGAAGGTGTTCTTCTACCCACCCACCATCTCCCACCTCCTCGTCCTTGATTCCCTTACACTGGGGCATCTGTCGAGCCTTCACAGGACCAAGGACCTCTCCTCTCATTGGTGCATGACAAGTGCATCATCTGCTACATATGCAGCTGGAGCCATGTGTAGTTCTTTGTTGGTCCCTGGGAGTTCTGGGGTTGTGGTTGGTTGAGATTGTTCTTCCCATGAGATTACAAACCCCTTCAACTCCTTCAGTCCCTTCTCTAACTCCTCTATGAGGGTCCCTGAGCTCATTCCAATTGTTGGCTGTTAACATCCATTTCTGTATTTGTAAGGCTCAGGCAGGGCCTCTCAGGAGACAGCAGTATCAAGCTTCTTTCAGCATGCACTTCTTGGCATCCATAATAGTGTCTGGGTTTGATAACTGTATATGGAATGAATCCCCAGGTGTGACAATCTATGGGTGACCTTTCCTTTAGTTTCTGCTCCACACTTTATCTCAATATTTGCTCCTATGAGTATTGTGTTCTCAATCTAAGAAGGACCAAAGCACCTACACTTTGGATTTCCTTCTTATTGAGCTTCATGTGGTCTCTGAATTTACCCTGGTTATTGGGAGCTTTAGGGCTAATATCCACTTATCAGTGACTGAATACCATGTGTTTTCATTTGTAATTGGGTTACCTCACTCAGGATGATATTTTCTAGTTCTAACTGATCTAAGAATTTCATGAACTCATCCTTTTTAATAACTGAGTAGTACTCCATTGTGTAAATGTACCACATTTTCTATATCCATTCCTCTGTTGAAGGACACCTGGGTTCTTTTCAGCTCCTGGCTATTATAAATAAGGCTGCTATGAACATAGTAGAGCATGTGTCCTTATTACATGTCGGAGCTTCTTCTGGGTATATGCCCAGGAGTGGTATACCTGGGTCCTCAGGTAATACTATGACTAGTTTTCTGAGGAACAGCCAAAGTGATTTCCAGAGTGGCTGTACCAGCTTGCAATCCCACCAGCATGGAGGATTGTTCCTCTTTCTTCACATCCTCACCAGTATCTGCTGTCACCTGAGTTTTTGATTTTAGCCATTCTGACTGGTGTGAGGTGGAATCTCAGGGTTGTTTTGATTTGCATTTCCCTGATGACTAAGGATGTTGAACATTTCTTTAGGTGCTTCTTAGCCATTTGATATTCCTCAGTTGAAAATTCTTTCTTTAGTTCTGTGCCAATATTTAAATAGGGTTATTTGATTCTGGGGCATCTAACTTCTTGAGTACTTTGTATTTATTGGATATTAGCCCTCTATCAGGTATAGGATTGATAAAGATTTTTTCCCTATCTGTTGGCTTCTGTTTTTTTCTATTGACAGTGTCTTTTGCATTACAGAAGCTTTGCAGTTTTAGGAGGTCCCATTTGTCAGTTCATGATCTTAGAGCACTTGGTGTTCTCTTCAGGAACTTTTCCCCTGTGTCCATATATTCGAGGCTCTTCCACACTTTCTTCTCTATAAGTTTCAGTGTATCCTCTTTTAGGTAGAGATCCATGATCCACTTGGATTTGAGCTTTGTACAAGGAGATAAGAATTGGTAGATTTGCATTCTTGTACATGCTGACTTCCAACTAAAACAGCACCACTTGTTAAAAATGCTTTCTTTTCCTGGGCAGTGGTGTCACATGCCTTTTTTTATTAGATGTTTCCTCTATTTACATGTACATACAATATCTCCTTTCCCTGGTTCTCGTCCATAAAAATAAATTAAAATAAAATAAAAAAACAAAAACAAAAATAAACCCCTGTTCCTTCCCCACTCCCACTGCTCAATACCCCACCATTTCCTGCTTCCTGGTCCTGGCATTCCCCTACACTGGGGTATAGAAACTTCACAGGACCAAGGGCCTCTCTTCCAATTGATGACCTCTTTGGCTATCCTCTGCTATACATATGCTGCTGGAGCCATGAGTCCCACCATGTGTACTCTTTGTTTGGTGGTTTAGTCTCTGGGAGCTCTGAGGGTACTAGGTAGTTCATATTGTTGTTCATCCTAAGGGCCTGCAAGCCCTTCAGCTCCTTGGGCCATTTCTCTAGCTCCTTCATTGGGGATTCTGTACTCAGTTCAATGGATAGCTGTGAGCATCTACTTCTGTATTAGTCAGGTACTGTCAGAGTCCCTCAGGAGACAGCTATATCAGCCAGCACTTCCTGGCATCCATAATAGTGTCTGGATTTGATGATTGAGTATGGGAAGGATTCCCAGATGGAGCAGTCTTTGGATAGTCCTTCCTTCAGTCTCTGCTCCACAGGTTGTCTCTACAACTCCTTCCATGGGTATTTTGTTCCCCCTTTTAAGAAGGAATAAAGTATCCACACTTTGGATTGTACTTTGTGTGTTCTGATCATCTAGGCTAATATTCACTTATCAGAGAATGTATAGCATGTGTGTTCTTTTGTGATTGAGTTACCTAACTCACGATGATATTCTCCAGATCCATCCATTTCCACAAGAATTTCATAAATTCATTGTTTTTAATAGCTGAGCAGTACTACATTGTGTAAATTTACCACATTTTCTGTATCCTCTCCTCTGTTGAGGGACATCTGGGTTGTTTCCAGTTTCTGGCTATTATAAATACGGCTGCTATGAACATGGTGGAGCATGTGTCCTTATTACATGTTGGAGCATCTTCTGGGTATATGCCCAGGAATGGTATAGCTGATCCTCTGGTAGAACTATGTACAATTTCTGGAGGAACCGCCAAACTGATTTCCAGAGTGGTTGTACCAGCTTGCAATCCCACCAGCAATGGAGGAATGTTCTTCTTTCTCCACAACCTCACCAGCATCTGCTGTCACCTGAGTTTTCTTATCCTAGCCATTCTGACTGATGTGAGGTGGAATCTCAGGGTTGTTTTGATTTGCATTTCCCTGATGACTAAAGATGTTGAACATTTCTTTAGGTGTTTCTCAGCCATTCTGTATTCCTCAGTTGAGAATTCGTTGTTTAGCTCTGTATGCCATTTTTTAATAAGGTTATTTGGTTCTCTGGAGTCTAACTTCTTGAGTTTTTTGTATATATTGGATATTAGCCCTGTATCAGAAACAGGTTTGGTAAAGATCTTTTCCTAATCTGTTGGTTGCCATTTTGTCCTATTGACAGTTTCTTTTGTCTCACAAAAGCTTTGCAATTTTATGAGGTTCCATTTGTCAATTCGTGATGTTAGAGGATATTGGTGTTCTGTTCAGGAAATTTTCCCCTGTGCCTATGAGCTCGAGCCCCTTCTGCACTTTCTTTTCTATTAGTTTCAGTGTATGTGGTTTGATGTGGAGGTCCTTGATCCACTTGGACTTGAGCTTTGTACAGGGAGATAGGAATGGATCGATTTGCCTTCTTCTACATGCTAACCATGAATTGAGCCAGCACCATTTGTTGAAAATGCTATCATTTTTCCACTGTATCGTTTTAGCTCGTTTGTCAAAGATCAAGTGGCCATAGGTGTGTGGGTTCATTTCTGGGTCTTCAATTCTATTCTATTGATCTACCTGCTTGTCACTTTACCAATACTATGCAGTTTTTATCACAATTGCTCCGTAGGACACTTTAAGATCTGGGATGGTGATTGCACCAGAGGTTTCTTTATTGTTGAGTATAGTTTTGGATATCCTGTTGTTTTTTTTTTTTTTGTAATTCCAGATGAATTTGCGAATTGCTCTTTCTAAGTCTGTGAAGAATTGAGTTGGAATTTTGATTGGGAATGCATTGAGTTTGTAGATTGCTTTTGGCAAGATGATCATTTTTACTATATTAATTCTGCCAATTCACGAGCATGGGAGATCATTCCATCTTCTGAGATCTTCAATTTCCTTCTCAGAGACTTAAAGCTTTTTTCAAACAGATCTTTTAATTGCATAGTTAGAGTTACACCAAGGTATTTTATGTTATTTGTGACTATTGTGAAGGGTGTTGTTTTCCTAATTTTGTTCTCAGCCTGTTTATCCTTTGTGTAGAGGAAGGCCACTGATTTGCTTGAGTTAATTTTATATCCAGCTACTTTGCTGAAGTTGTTTATCAGGTTTAGGAAGTCTTTGGTGGAATTTTTAGGGACCCTTAAGTGTACTATCATATCATCAGCAAATAGTAATAATTTGACTTCTTCCTTTGCAATTCCTATCCTTTGATCTCCTTTTGTTGTCTAATTGTTCTGGCTATCAATTCAAATACAATAATGAATAGATAGGGAGAGAGTGGGCAGCCTTGTGTAGTTCCTGATTTTAGTGAGATTGCTTCAAGTTTCTCTCCATTTAGTTTGATGTTGGCTACTGGTTTATTCTATATTGCTGTAAATTGTTTTCTAGCCTTTTACTCTAAGACAGTGTCTGTCTTTGTCATTGAGGTGGGTTTCCTGTATGCAAAAAAAAAAATAAAAAAATAAAAATGTTGGGTCCTGTTTACATAGCCAGTCTGTTAGCATATCTCTTTTATTGGGGAACTGAGTCCATTGATATTAATACATGTTAAGAAAAAGTAATTTTTACTTCCTGTTATTTTTATTGTTAGAGTTGGAATTATTTTCATGTAGCTATCTTCTTTTAATTTTGTTGAATGATTACTTTCTTGCTGTTTCTAGGACGTAGTTTCCCTCCTTGTGTTGGAGTTTTCCATTTATTATCCTTTGAAGGGCTGCATTTGTGGAAAGATATTGTGTAAATTTGGTTTTGTCCTGGAAAACCTTGGTTTCTCCATCTATGGTAATTGAGAGTTTTGCTGGTTATAGTAGCCTGGGCTGGAATTTGTGTTCTCTTGGGGTCCATATAACATCATCCCAAGATCTTATGACTTGCATAGTCTCTGGCAAGAAGTCTGGTATAATTCTGATAGGTCTGCCTTTACATGTTACTTGACCTTTTTCCCTCACTGTTTTGAACATTCTTTCTTTGTTTTGTGCATTTGGTGTTTTGATAATTATGTGACAGGAGACATTTCTTTTCTGGTCCAGTCTATTTGGAGTTCTGTAGGCTTCTTGTATGTTCATGAGTATCACTTTCTTTAGCTTATGGAAGTTTTCTTCTATAATTTTGTTGAAGATATTTGCTGACTCTATAAGTTGGAAGCTTTCACTCTCCTCTATATCTATTATCCTTAGGTTTGGTCTTCTCATTGTCCTGGATTTCCTGGATGTTTTGGGTTAGGATTTTTTTTTTTCATTTTGCATTTTCTTTGACTGTTGTGTCAATGTTTTCTCTGGTATCTTCTGCACCTGAGATTCTCTCTTCTATCTCTTGTATTCTGTTGGTGATGCTTGCATCTATGGATGCTGACTTCTTTCCTAGGTTTTCTTTCTCCAGAGTTGTATCTCTTTGTAATTTCTGAATTGTTTCTACTTCCATTTTTAGATCCTGAATGGTTTTGCTTGATTCCTTCACCTATTTGTTTGTGTTTTCCTGTAGTTCTTTAAGGGATTTTTGTGTTTCCTCTTTAAGTGCTTCTATCTGTTTACCTCTGTTTGCTTGTATTTCTTTAGGGAAGTTATTTACGTTCTTCTTAAATTCCAAATCTTGCTTTTCTGGTGTGTTGGGGTATCCACAGCTTGCAGTGGTGGGGGTACTGAGTTCTGATGATGTCAAGTAGTCTTATTGGTAATATTCTTGCATTTGCCTTTTGCCATCTGGTAATCTCTGGTGTTAGATGTTCTTGCTGTCTCAGGCTAGGGCTTGTTCCTCCTGTGGGTCTGTAAGCCTGTGTCATCAATCCTGGGAGACCAGCTCTCTCTGGTAAGACCTATTCACAGAGGGCTGTTGATCAGTCTTCCCTTCTGGGTGCAGATGGATACAGGAAGGACCCTGTCCCAGATGTTCTGCAGCTTCTCCAGCCTGTGCCTTATGGCTGGTCCTGCCTTAAAAATTTACCAGAGAGAAAATGTTGATCTTGCCTGAGTCCTGGGGTCAGAACACTCCCTGGAGACCAGCTCTCCCCTGGCAGGAAGGTGAACAAAGGGGTGTGGTACAGGTATACCTCGTGGGTATAGATGGAGGTAAGAGGTACCCTCTCCCAGCTGCTCCTTAGAAAGTCACCAGAGAGGAAATGGCAATCTCTCCAGTATGTCTTTAAGGGAGATATGTCCTTCTTAAAGTCCTCTATCATTGTCATGAGAGGTGACTTTAGATCTGAATCTTGCTTTCCAGTGTGATTGTGTATCCAAGACTTGCTATGGTGGGAGAATTGGGTTCTGATGATGCCAAGTAACCTTGGTTTCTATTGCTTCTGTTCTTGCACTTGTCTTCCACTATCTGGTTATCTCTAGTGCTCTCTGCCCTCAGTATATCTGACTGGAGTCTGTCCTCCTTGAGTCAGAACTCCTTAGAGTCCAGCTGTCTCTGTGATCTTAAGATTTTGGATATGTCAGAGTTCCTGGGAATCAAGCTGCCTCTGAGATCCTGAGATCCTGGTGTGACCAAGATCCTGGGATCCTGGAATCCTGGGATCCTAAGATCCTGGTCGTGCTAGAGCACTTGGGAGTGGAACTTCCCCCAGGGGCTGTGGGACTGGCCACTGAGTTCACACTCAAAGTGGACCGGTGTAGACTAGAAGGAACCTGAGCCACTGGACAGGAGGGTTTCCTGCTCCCTGGATCCTTCTGGTCCCAGTTACTCCCAGTGGTATTGGAACAGATGTTCTGTTCTTCTCTCCCCTGATCCTAATATCCTGGGAGTGCTAGAACACATGGGAGTAGAGCCTCCTCAGGGGCTATGGGACTGGCAGCTGAGTTTCAACAAAACTTTCAAAAGATAGAGATTAGGCTTTATATGAAGCTTCTACCTCTATAGGAGAAAAATGCCTTAGCAAGTCTTTACCAAAATAAAATTAAAAATAAATGTCAAAAAAATCAAAATCTGACAAAGATTTCCAGTTTCCTTCCTAACTACCTGAATTTGCAAACACTGAAAGCTCTAATTTTATCTTTTCTCTTCTATTCTGAAAATTAGGAAATATGTAATCACATACATATGCAACCACTGAAAAGGCAAAAATATTACATTATCTGTTATATATGCTTTTATAATCAGATTGTTTCGACATATCCAATTTATATATCCTTCTAGTCTTGGAATATATTCTGAGCATAAGTTCCAAAATTATTCATTAAAAAGTCAAAAGCTATATGTTATGTTATTCACTGTTGTTTTGCATTTTTATAAAGTCTGCCAAATTTAATTAATAATAGTGATATATAAATATTTGGGGCTCTGCAAACATTACATATTTGTGAAACTTCTAATATCTAACTTCTAATTGTAATCATAGTAAAGTATATTTTCAAAGATGTGTAAGATTTTAATAGTTGTAAATACACCATGACATGTAAGAGAAGAACTATTAATTTATTTAATTTGTCTTGAAATATGAACACATGATAAATTCTGGGTAATGAATTGTTAAAAGTTCTCCAGATCACTGTAAGGATGAATTACTATTTTTTTTTTTTACTACTTTGTACATGTTGGATTAGTCCAGGTATGATGCTGTGATTAGTATGTTCAAAACCAGGTTACAGATGCCTTTCACTTTTGAGTTTTCTACCTAAAATGTAGGCAGTATGTTAAAAAAAAAACCCTCAAGTTGTAGCATTTAGCAATGTTTTCTACTATTGGAAAAAATATCTAAATGAACTTATGAAGGACATGAACAGTGTCCTTGAAATTTGAAATAGTTTCATGTGAAAGGTGTCATAGACTTTGTGGTTTACAGGAGCTTAAAGAAACAGTGGCAAGAAGATAAATGCGGAAATAGAGGGCATAAATAATTTTTAAAAACCTGTTTATTATTTCAATCTAATCAGCATAGAACTGTGCTATCTTGAAAAAAAAAATTATGTGTATCTATGTGGAAAGTGTGTTGCTTGCATTTACCACTAAAGACGCCAAAATATCACATCCTTCTTATTCCAATTTAATACTATATCAGGTGATCAGCTCAGTGAATACCAACATCTGAGGCTGTTAAGGAGACACAATGGCCATTTTTTATAGCCTCCTCCTTTGTAATATTAAATCTATCTTGGTATATTTGAAAAATTATTAGGACATAGTCAATAGGTGTGTGGAATTTGACTGCAGAACAAATTAAAGAAAGTTAAGGAAGATAAGCAAGAGTGTATTCCTTCCTGATAAGCATCCATTGAAATTTTGAGTAGCAATAAGTGAAATATGTGGGTTTCTAAGATAAGTAATGGAGCAAGGAACAGAACAGATGATATTCATGTAACTATTGATATAATCTCCAGGAAATAAACTGGCAACATGAAGAGCAGCTATTCTATTGCTTGGGTAAAAGAAGTAAAACAGGAGTTTCCATGGCAAAGAGAAAATGGAAATTCAGATATGAAATATAAAGTTAAAGAAAGCACAGTACAATTCTGAGGGTACAGTCCTGGGTGGGAATAGTTTGTTTCAAAGGCAGAGTATGGGCAAATGAGGAAAGTTGGATTCACAGCTTAGGAAATTGAGGCTCAAAGAAGAATTTAAAGAGCAAGAGAGAAAGATGAAAGGGAGAATGGGCAGGAGGGGAGATGAGACATGGTGCAGTGGGATAAAAGTCCATTGTGTCAGCTGTGTAGAGGAGATCAGGGGGAAGACACCATGATGTAGAAAGTGAAGGTTTGGTAGCAAAATTGGCAGTCCACTCATCACTGAGTATGATCTATAGTGAATCAGATAGGCATCTTAGTGTTGTGCTAGAGTTAAAATACCCTCCCTGCATGGTTTCTCTGGCAATCTAGGATAACTTTCAGTTCTCTATAATGTAAGAATATTATACAGAATATTCTAACTAGAAGTAAAACATAGTATTCGGAACTGCTCAGTATTGTATGTAGTGGGACTCTGGTCTGAACCAGAGACTCTAGTGAGACTCACTTACTTGTCAGAAGACATAAGAGTAATAGAAATTACTTAGATATAAGAATGTCACAGGTACAAAAAGGCAATTTGCTATACTTTATCCAATATTACAGATTGACCAATATAGTGCATAACATTACCCATTACCCTTCCCACAGAGTACATTCTTTGATTATGGAACAAAAGCATGTATATGCACAGAGGAAACATAACACCACAAAGGTTCTGAAATCACCAGATGATGCCATCTTAAATATCCAGTGAAGGAAAATCATTATGTTCTAGAATTTGTCCATCTGTGTGTGCTCCAGCAAGAGACCATGTGGAAGCAGGCTCTACCTCTGTTCCCATACATGTTACCTCATAGAAAAGACTTTGTATCTCCATCAATGTGAATGGCTACATAAAGACACATTACAGGCCAGGCTAGTGCTAATATAGAGAAAGACTGAACCTAGCAACCAAAAAACTGGCCACCCAGAGCTAGCTTCTGTGTCTGTGTCAGAATGAGTCCTCAGTATCTGTGCTCAGTGGATAACCTCACAGACACTGAGGCACACCTGCACATTAACACTGCACTACAGACAGACTGAGGATAGGATGGTAAAAAAGATGGACAGAGAAAAGGAGAGGGAGATTAAGAGAAAGAGAGAATATTTTCATCTAAGCCAAGGCAAGTGATTTGCACCCCTTGAACTCAAGTGATTATCTGACTTGATTCTCCATGTCTACCCTTTTCTTATTTAATATCTAAATTTGATTTTGACATGGTTTTTAAAATATGTGTGTGTGTGTGCCTGTGTGCCTGTGTGTGTGTATGTGTGTGTGTGAATATCATATCATGCTTTTCTTTTCCCCTTAAAAAAAAGAAAAAAAAAAAAAAGAAAAAGAAAAGAAAGTAGACATATCCACTCTTATCAGGAATGGGCTGCCTTGACTGAGAAGTGTCCCTGGCTCAGTATCCCAACCACTGACACTCTTATGTTGCCTGATTAAATTCCTTTATTCTGTATTTTTTTTATGCTTTTCCTTTTTTGCTTTACAGCTTTCAGGCTTTCACATCACCTCTTTTATTTATTGATTTCTTTCTCCCTCTTACATTTCAACTCAAAGAATAGAAGACTTACTTTGCCTTATTCCCCCATTGCTGTGTTGACGATCTACTAATTAAATACACATTATATCTGTCTCGCTAAATTTAAAGTTGAAGGAGGTATCATTTCTTTTTAATCTTTTTTTTATTACTATTATTCATGTGACTTATCTCCCTCTCTTCTAGGGGGCGGAAATTCTCATGTGGAAGCTGTAGTGTATCACTGTGTGTCCCAAAACAATATGTCTTTTTTGCCCATTCTTCTTTTATTGCAAATGTTTTTTGCAAGGATTCATTGGTCTGCCCCAAGGCCTCTAGCTTCTGCTATACTATTTGTTCCAGTACACTCAATAGAACTCCTCCTGGAAGTCTTGTTGTTGCCCCATGTCTTGGAGATCCTATTGTGTTTCTTTTGTTTGTTTGTTTGTTTGTTTGTTTTGTTTGTTTATTTGAAATAAAGGTCATTTCAAGCATTCCAGCAGATCATAAATGGGGTAGATGCTGGGGTGGGAAAACTCAAAGCCATTCATTTTGTCCTGAGAGGTATCTAAGCTGTTCAACCTGCCAGCTCTTCTACAGCCACACTTCCTGGTAAACTTTCCTGCTCTGCCTACCTGGCCCACAAATGCCCTGACAAGCATCTTGAGCTTGATTAAGATTAGAGCAAGCTCTTCCTCTCTCATATCCTATAGGCTAGTCCATAAGTGCCCACACCAGGAGTCTAGCTCTACGCTGCTTTTCAGGAGAGGTGCAGGGCTTGCTCATCTGAGTCCTGCTATAGGTGAGGAGCAGGAACAGCTATTGTGTTCTCATGACCCCATAGCCTTTTCTCCCCCTTGTTGTAGGTGGCAAGGCAGTAAGGTGGGAGAAGGCCTCTCTCCCTTGCTCGTGTCATCACACTGCCAACAAATTCCAAGCCAGCACACTCACACTCATACACTTGACCAACTAACATACAACCCTGCAACTCTTAGGGCCAGCTCTACTGAGCTGCCTGGGTGATGTGCAGGCCCATTTCCCTGGGTACTGAAGTGGGCAGTGTCAGGTCTCCTGCTCTTATGCTCCCAGAGGTGGGACTTCTTCTGCACAACCCTCAGACATCAACACATCCCTGGGCAGCAGCCTTGATCTTTGGTGGTAACAAACCCCTGCTGCAACAGGGCCACAAAAGGAGATATGACCCCCTGTGACATCACAGACCTGGACTCCACCATGGCCCGAGGTGCCTTCACCAGCTACTCATATCAGCCTTTTCCTTGCTACACTTGAGTGTCCAGTTCTGCCTTTTTTCATTGTTTCCACATGTTTCTGTTTCTCCTTCTCTTCCATTTCTCCACTACACATTTATTCCTCTTAATGGCACCTGGAGTCTATCTGAGTGTTTGGAGTTGTCTCAGACCTGGTCTCAGGAGTGTCATGCCTCACCTATACATTAGGGCACCAGGTGGGAGTCGCCTCAGACATGGTCTCTCCTGATCCCAGGTCTCAATGGCACAGGATTGTTATTGATCTCAGGCTAGCTCCCTGTTCTGGCCCTATGGCACTGGACTGGTGGTTGTCTTGGGCTCTCTTCATTCAAGGTCTGCTTGTGTAGGAGTTTTCTATCTTAGGTTTACTCTTTGTGGGTCATAAGGTCCCAGGAGGTGCTTGTCTCACTTCTGAATCCTCTCGACCCTGAAAGCTCATCCAGACCTGCACAGCAGTGGACTGGTCTTCTCGGGCTCACTTTTTTTTGGGGGGTGGGATGGGGAATGCTATGCTACAAATCATTCAGATGTTCACAGATACAATGCTGAGCATAGACATAACCTCTCTGCTCTCTGCCACCTATTAATAGCCATGTGATACAGCAGTCACACTGGGAGGCTTCTAGGGACAGGAGGAGGAATTAATTTTAATTGACTATTTTTCTCTTTTAATCACAGGCCTGTGATGGCTACTTAACAAAAATCTAAAATTACTTGAAGATAAGCCTCTGGACAATCAGAGGGTTAATTATAAGAATATTCAATGAAATAAATTCAAATTGAATTAACACAAATAAAAAAATAAGCATATGAAACAAATCAGTCAAAACAACATACAAAAGGGGATTCCAGAAAGAAAAATGAGAAATGCTGAAAAAAAATCAAGTTGCAATTTTTAAATAAATGGACAAAAATATGAAACAAAGAGCTCATTGGAAAGCTTATATAATGCAATAGTTCAACTAAAAGGCAGAGTATGAGGTCTTAAAAATTAGTTAGCTTAATTAGAATATACAAAAAAAAAAAGAACAGAACACCTAAAATTTTTCACAGAAGCACTGAGGCACATAAAGTTAGACCCACTGGTATTAACAGATTTCTCAGTAGGAACTCTGCAGAGCCAAAGAGGTCATTGAGTGAAGTATTTTAAGCTCTTAAAGTTGAGAGCTAGCACCACAGTTTAATAAAATCACTATATCTCTAGATCATCAAAGCTATCATTAATAATTGAAAGGCAAAGGAAAAGCTTTTCGAATGAATATCAACTAAAGACTCTGATGTGATCACCAAGTGAAAACTATATTGCATAATTGAAGGGACTCTCCTAACAAAATAAATAGGTAAAAGCATCCCTGAGACAACCTGTTTAATTAAAGTATGTCAAGTGTCTGTATCATATGGTGGTTTGGAAATCTCTGCATTACTTTTAGACTGTAAATGATTCTTGTTAAAGTTTTAACATCTTCTATAAGAAGCTACTATCTATTTTTCTTTTCTTAATTAATCATTAACATTATACTTATCTACAAACATTTCTCTGACATTGTATATTGATAAAGTTATTTAAATAAGAATATACTTTAGAGATATTAAAAATAAAGATTAGACATTTAAGATATATAAATTATTTCTTACATTAAACAAACTAAAACAGAAAATGACAACAGGTGTCACATGAAAATTTTAAACCTGTAAAAATTAAAAAAAAATACTGAACATTATTTTTTAAATAGATTAAATTTGCCTTACACCTATGGATATATCCATCAGTGGTTTTTCCATGGAGGATTTACTGAAGGTAAAATCAGATAATTTGAGGTGTACCATCGATCATGGATTATGATCCCATCTGAACAAAGGGAAAAGGGGAAAAGCACACAAAATACTGGCATTTCCTTGTCTGCTTCCTGTGCATCTGGTTCCCATAGGCAGTTATATGATGCTCCTGATGTTCTCTACGGCTTTGCCACTGAGCTTTCCTCTCTGACCTCAAGACTATCAGCAGAATAAACATTTTATCCCTTAAATTGCTTGTCAGGCACTTGGTCAATGTGAAGATTTTATGAGAACTCATGAAAGAAAAGTGACATCTACATAGACACGTTTGGAAAAAATCATGCCAAGAATATTATTTATAACAAGGAGAGTTAATAGAGCATGAATTTACTCTTCATTTAACTCACGGAAACATACTATTTTGTATGTATGAAACAATATACATGTAAATGTAGATAGTTTTGAGACAATATTCTCAAATTAAGAAACAAATAGCAGAAATCAGTTCAACCGATTCTTAGCTAGACATAGTTTTTTACTAAGACAATAAATACAGAAAATCATTCTTACATTCACAAAAATGAAGAGGAATAGACATAACTATTAAATTAAAGTGATACTTTTGAAAGAAAGGAGAATGAAACAAAATGATATTAAACTGTCTAGAAAGTTTATTTTCAGTTTCTATTTTCTGTAACAAAAATATAAATATTTGAATTTTTCCCTGTGCTACAATCAGCTCTGTTCTTTATTTTACCTTTAAATTTTTATTTTAAGGAAGATCAGTACAAATTCCGGCATGTAGGATTTAGTTTGGTGCCATTTAAGTAGAGCTCAAAACTTTTAATTGCTACACTCAAATTTTGGAGGCCACATTAATGTCAGCTTAATGAGAAGCAGGACTGACAGTCCTCTTAACTAAACAAGGTCATGCGATCCATCCAGAGGACGTGACAGATGAGTGGTTAGCAAATGTTCAACCACTCAGGATATTTTAGCACATGAAACCTTATTGTCTAGCTAATTATGGGATAGCTCAAAGTAAGGGTTTGTGCTGATAATCAGAAAAGAGAGTCAGTGGAAAGCTAATTGTAGGGTCAGGACTGAACATTTGGAGGTGCTTGCTGAGTCCCGATTTATTAACACAGAAAGGATAACAGTAAGAAAGCATCAGTCTTGGTACTTAGCAGATAAATTACATCCTAGAGTTTACAAAAGGAAGAACATTGTGTGTTTATGAACAGCGTACTTTCTTATTTATTATTTCCATTATAAATTTACTTCAGTTTTGCACTTTGAAGTAGCAGATAGCATGATATAGAAAGAATTATATTTTAATTCTTCTACTTAATGAAAAAATAATTATCCAGCTGTAGGACTTTAAAAAAAATGAGTTGTAATGTAATCAGAAAATTCTATGTTAATTTTTCTTACTAAGAATACCAATAACATTTGATAATGCATAATTCTCTCAACCTTATAACTATGTTTTACTAATTAGTTATGGATGAAAACCACATCAACATAATATGATTTTTGACTAGTAGTAAGTATGATATTTAACAAAATTTGCCCTAGTCCAGACTTAGTTTGCAAGCTGTAGTTGTAATATACAAATGGGTTTCCTTGGAAAAAAAGTATAAAAAGAGAAAGCAATACTATAATAGCTATTTACAGACTAATCCAAAGGAATAGCCACTCCATGGATTACTGTTGCCCCAGATGATGGAGTAGATATACTTAGAAAAAAATTAACTGGATATAAACTGAGCCTTATTGGAACACATTTTCTAATGAATATTATCTTAAAGTAAGATACTTTCCTTCTCTAAATATGCATAAATTCTTTCCAATAGAAAAAGAAGAACTTCAGAAATGTTTCACGAGTCTATAGATCTAGAGTTATCGAGGGCAAATGTGTCAAAATAAACCCAAAGGTTTTTACTTTCATGTGACTGGTTTTTTTTTTCTCCCTCTGATTCTTCAGGTGGATTCAGAGAATGGAGTATTGAAGGAACTAAATATGTTTAGGGTACTATATCATTATTTTTCTTTATATCATTCCTGATCCATTCAAAGTATGCTTTATCATCATATATGACAACATATCTTAATTTCATTTATAAGTAAGACAAATATTTTAAAACTTCTATAAATGGTAGAGGAACATAGGTGTTCTGTAATATAACAGAATAAGCATGATTAATGTAATATATACATATATGGTAAGAGAGGGATACACAAATATGTATTGTAAATAAGAGGTAAACGTTTAAGTTGCAATATACATTTAGTGTCACAATTGGTCATAGTCCACTGTACATATGATAGAAACATTTTATATCTAAAATGTGGACACAAATTTTCAATGAAATAAAAAGTTAAGGAAAAGATGATAAAGAACAAGAAGATTTATATACAACCACCAGACTGTAAATTCCATCATTTGTGATTGCAGGAAAGACTATAAAACTATAGAATAGATAATATCCATTATTTGGCTCTTCTTCCAGAATAATATGTTGCTAAAAACCGAAGCATCAAACACTATATTTTCTGAGGACAAGTCCCTCTTCACAAAACCTTACATCTGAAAAATTATTTATTACTTCTTACAGTCAAATATTTTTGACATACATATACAGAAAATGATTATCATATCTGTGTTATCAGTTGAAATGCAAGAGGAGAATACATGCATAAAACTTGAAAATTAACATATATTATCTACCTTACTTAGACCTATAAACTTACCTTTCTACTTTAAAAATATATGCATATATATTAATTACATATGATATACTAAAATTCCAATATTTAATCTAATAGTCTCTAAAGCTCCTGTACTATGTATAAAATATGCTTCTTATTAGATAAGTTTAGAAATTCTTGAAATCGAGAACTCTGTAATTGCAGTCAATAGATTCAAGGATAAATTGGCAAGTTTTTCTTTTTAGAAGGATAGTACCCTAAAAAATTTTAAAAATCATTTTCTCCAAATATATATTTATGGTGTTCTTTTGACTGCTAAAGGCAAATTTCATTTTCTTCCTTCTTGTATTCATTCAGTCCAGTCTTATTAACAATGCATATATATATATATATATATATATATATACATATATATATAGTTAATAACAATACTATGTAAACAGAGGTAATTGTGTGCCCATTGACTCCTATGAATAGGCCTTAGAGAAACCACCTATACCACACCTGGGCATATACCCAGAAGATACCTCAACATATAATAAGGACACATGCCCCACCATGTTCATAGCAGCCTTATTTATAATAGCCAGAAACTAGAAACAACCCAGATGTCCCTCAACAGAGGAATGGATACAGAAACTGTGGTACATCTACACAATGGAGTACTACTCAGCTATTAAAAACAATGAATTTATGAAATTCTTAGGGAAATGGATGGATCTGGAGAATATCATCGTGAGTGAGGTAACCTAATCACAAAAGAACACACATGGTATGCACTCTCTGATAAGTGGTTATTAGCCCAGAAGTTTGGAATACAGGAAGAACAACCCACAAACCACAAGAAACTTAAGAAGAAGGAAGACCAAAAGGTGGACATTTCATTCCTTCTTAAAAGAAGGAAGCAAATACCCATGGAAGGAGTGGCAGAGATTAACTATGGAGCAGAGACTGAAGGAAGGACAAGCCAGCCTAAATATAGCTATCTCCTGAGAGGCTCTGACAATACCTGACTAATACAGATGTAGAGGCTCAGAGCCATTCATTGAACTGAGTACAAGGTCCCCAATGAAGGAATTAGAGAAAGGATCTATGGAGCTGAAGGGTTTGCAACCCCTTAGGATGAACAACAATATGAACTAACTAGTATCCTCAGAGCTCCCAGGGACCCAACCACCAACCAAGGACTATACATGGTGGGACTGAATGTTTTGGCAGCATGTGTATAGTAGAGGATTGCAAATTCAGTCATCAATAGGTGGAGAGGACCTCGGCCTTGTGAGGGTTTTGTGCCCCAGTGTGGGGGAGTGCCAGGGCCAATAAGCGAGAGAGGGTGGGGTGGCAGGTATGGGGAGGGCGGAGGCAACAGGGGTTTGTTCTTGTTGTTTTTGTTTATTTCTTTGTTTGTTTTTGGAGGGAAACTGGAGAAATTTACATGTAAATAAAGAAAATATCTAATAAAAAAATTTATATATATATATAAAAAAAGACATTGACCTGAGACAATGTGGTTGCAGAAGGGTGTACAAAACAGCTTTTGTAGTTTAAGCTAACTTGTCTGTAGTACTTTTCAGTTATTCCCAGAAAATTATTAGCCATGCAAAAAATAAAGGAATTCATTTTCATCATGTAAAACTATGTACCTGATATGTTTTCTGTTCTGAGAGGCAAGAGACTAAGCAAAGTGTGGGAAATAGCTTATCTATAATAAGTATGAGCTAGAGAACACATTTGTTGTACATCCCTGGATTTTACTATAAGTTAAGGATGCTTTGTTCAGTGTGAAAACAATGAGCAAATACACGCTTCACTTACTCAATGTTTTAATGGATTCAGGAAGGTTATACATTTAGACAAGGGCAAAGCACAGTTCTCTCCTAATGCCATCTAATTACCTTAATAAATTCTAAACTGACTTCTAGGATAGGTTTGGAAGTAAATTGAGTTTATTTGATTCTTAAGAAAAATTATTGCATATTTAGTATGATCTAATATATGTGATGTATGATGCCTACTTACATGTATGCTATATGAATACAGAGATGAGCAATATTGAATAGGTTGAAACCATATAAATTTACGAGCATTCTGCTTAAGGTACTTTAATCTATTATAAATTAACTTTATTTGTTTTTTAATTTTTAATTAATTATTTCATTTATTTACATTTCAAATGTTACCCTCTCCTTCCCAGTCCCCCCACCATCAGCATCCCACCCTATCCCCCATCCCTCACATCAAAAATGGTACTCCTCACATCCACTCCCACCTAACCACTTTATCATCCCCCTTCCCTGAGGAATCAAGCCTCCACAGAACCAAGCCTATTCCTTGACACTGAGGCCAGACAAGGCAGCCCTCTGCTGCATATGTAGTGGGGGGCCACAGACCAGCCCATGGTTGGTGGCTCAGTGCCCTGGGAGCTCTAGCAGTCTGGTTAGTTGATACTTTTGTTCTCCCTATGGTGTTGCAATCTCTTTTAGCTCCATCAGTCCTTCCCCTAACTCTTCCACAGGGGTTTCCTGGCTCAGTCTAGTGGATTTTTGTAAGTATCTGTGTCTGTCTCAGTCAGCTGCTGGTAGAGCCTCTCAGAAGACAGCCATACCAGGCTCATTTCTGCAAGTACAACTTGGCATCAACAAGAATGTCAGGGTTTGGTGATTGTGCATGGGTTGGTTCCCAAGTTGTAGCAGTCTCTGTATGGTCTTTTCTTCAGTTTCTACTCCATTTTTTTCTCTGCATTTCCATTAGACAAGAACAATTTTAGGTCAAAATATTTTAGATAGGTGGGTAGTCCCACCCCTCAATTGGTAGCCGAGCCTATCTACTAGATATGTTCTCTTGAGGATATATCTGCTCACTATTGGGCCTTTTGGTTAATGTAATCCCCATTGGTTCCTCTGAGACTGTCAGATCCCTGGAGTCTGGGACTTTCTAGTGATTCCATTGTTCCCCAAGCCACACACCTGCATATTTATACTCATGTTCCTGACCCTCTAGGCTTCTTTCCTGTCTACCCTATCAAATCTGATCCTGCCTCCCGCTTTTCCCTTCTCCCCTCTCCCAACCAGGTCGATCCCACCCTCTGCCTCCTGTGATTATTTTGTACCTCCTTCTAAGTGGGATTGAAGCTTCCACACTTAGGCCTTCCTTCTTATTAAGCTTCATATGATATGTGAGTTGTCTAATGGGCATTCTGCACTTTTTGGCTAAAATTAAATTATCAGTATGTGCATACGATTTGTGTCCTTCTAGGTCTGAGTTACTCAGGATACTTTCTAGTTCAACAAATTTACGTAAAAAAACAATTGTGATGTCCTCCTTTTTAATATCTGAGTAGTACTCTACTGTGTAGATGTAACACATTTTCTATATTCATTCTTTCATTGTGTGTTGTTTCCAGCTTCAGGGAATTATAAATAAGGTCTCTAAGAAGATAATGGAGATCCTGTCCTTGTGGTATTATGGGGCATCTTTCAGGTATTTGACTAGGAATGTTATGGCTTGGTCTTCAGGTAAAACTATTTCCAATTTTCTGAGGAACTCCAAAATTGATTTCCAGAGTGGTTGTACCAGTTGTCAATCCCACCAATAATGGAAGAATGTTCCTCTTTCTACCCCTAAATATTTGATCTTAGCAATTCTGATTGGTCTAAATCTCAGTGTTGTTTTGGTTTACATTTCCCTGATGAATAAGGATATTGAACATTTCTTAAGGGGCTTCTCAGCCATTAGAGATTCCTTAGTTGAGAATTTTCTGTGGTTAGTTCTATAGCCATTTTTAACTGGGTTATTTGGTTTTGTGGCATCTAACTTCTTGAAATCTTTGTATATTTTGGATACTACTCTCTATCGGATGCAGGGTTGATAAAGCTCTTTTCCAAATTTGTAGGTTACTGTTTTGTCCTATTAACAGTGTTCTTTGCCTTACAGAAGCTTTCACTTTCATGATGTACCATTTATCAATTGATATTAGAGAGTTCATGTTCTCTTCAGGAAATTTTCCCCTGTGCCAATGTGTTCAAGGCTATTTTCCACTTTCTCTTTTATCAGATCCAGTGTATCTTATTTTATGTGAAGGTCTTTTATCCACTTGGACTTGAGATTTGTACAAGGAGATAAATATTGATTAGTTTGCATTCTTCTACATGCAGATTGCTAGTTAGACCAGTACCATTTCTTGAAAATGCTTTCTTTTTTCCCACTTTATTGTTTTGGCTTCATTGTCAATGATCAAGTGTCCATAGGTGTGTGTTTATTTCTGGATCTTCAATTCTATTACATTCTGTGCACCAATTCCATGTACTTTTTATCACTATTGTTCTGTAGGGCAGTTTAAAGTCTGGGATGGTAGCCACATCTTTAATCCCAGCAATTGGGAGACAGAGGCAAGCAGATTTCTAAGTTCAGGTCAGCCTGATCTACAGAATGAGTTCCAGGACAGCCAGGGCTATACAGAGAAACCATATCTTAAAAAAAAAAAAAGTCAGGGATGGTGGTTTCCCCAGAAGTATTGAGTTGAGATTATGATTGGGATTTCATTGAAATGTAGGATGCTTTTAGTGAGTTGGCTATTGGCCATCTTTACTATTTTAATCCTACCAACCCATCAGCATGGGTGATCTCTCCATCTTCTGAGGTAGTCTTTGGTTTCTTTCTTCAGGGATTTGAAGGTTTTGTGACACAGATCTTTCACTTTCTGGATAGAGTTTCATCAAGATATTTTATATTATTTGTGACTATTGTGAAGAGTGTTATTTCTTTAATTTGTTTCTCAGCCTGTTTATCCTTTATATTGAGGAAGGCTATTGTTTTGTGGGAGTTAATTTTATATCCAGCTACTTTGCTGAAGTTGTATATCATCTGTAGGGGTTTTCTGGTAGACTTTGGGGGGCTGCTTATATATACTATCATGTCAGCTACCAATTGTGATACTTTGACTTTTTCCTTTCTGGTTTAAATCCATTTGACCTCCTGTTTTTGCCTAATTCCTCTTGCTATAACTTCAAGTACTATTTTGAATAAATAGGAAAAGACTGAGCAGTCTTTTCTTGTCCATGATTTTAGTGGGGTTGCTTCAAGTTTCTCTCCATTTAATTTGATGTTGGATGATGGTTTGCTGTATATTGCTTTTATTATGTTTAGGTATGTGCATTGAATGCTTGACTTCTACAAGACTTTTAACATAAAGTAGTGTTGTATTTTGTCCAAAAAATTATCAGCATCTAATGAAATGATAATGATATTTTTCTTTTGAGTTTGATTATGTAGTGGATTGCATTGATGAATTTTCATATATTGAACCATCCCTGCATCCCTGGGATGAACCCTACTTGATCTGATGAATGATTGTTTTTGATGTGTTGTTGGGTTCAGTTTGTAAAAAATTTATTTACGTTTGTCACCTTCTCTTTCTTTAGTCTAGGGAAGTTTTCTTCTATGATTTTGTTGAAGATGTTTTCTGACCCTTGAATTGGAAATCTTCACTCTCTTCTTTCCCTATTATTCTTAGGCTTGGTCTGTTCATTGTGTCCTGAATTTCCTGGATGTTTTTGGTTAGGAGCTTTTCACACTTCCTATATTCATTGTTTTCCTCTATTTCTTTAAGGAGTTCATTTGTCTCCTCTTTAAGGGCTTTTTCCTGTTTGCCCAAGTTCTCCTCTATTTATTTATGTCCCTCTTAAAGGTCTCTATCATCTTCATGAGATGGGATTTTAGGTCAGAATCTTACATTTCAGGTTGGTATATATCCAGAGCTTGCTATAGTGGGAGAATTGGGTTCTGGTGGTACCAAGTTACAATGGCTTCTGTTGCTTAAGTTCTTGTGCTTGCCTCTCCCCATCTTATAATCTCTAGTGTTAACTGGCTTGGTTGCCTCTGAATGGAACCGGTCCCTCCTTATAGGCAGGTAGAGCTCTGTGAGACGGGTTAGAGCAGACTTCCTGGGAGGCAGGCAGTGCTGTCTCTGGTTAGGGGGCCTTCCTGTGTCCCTGTTTACAGCAGAAATCCTGGATGATAGTCAGACTGTGTGGTGTGGGGGAGGGACAGATGTTTCAGACTAGAAAGAAGTTGTGTCTCTAGCAGGTGGATAGATCCATGTCCATTGGTCTCTACAGGAATCTTAGCTGGGTCAGGTATTGGGGTGAGGGTCTCACCTGTGTCCCTATAATTGGAGACCTTCTGAGAGACAGGCTAGCTGTGGAGTGTGGGAGAAGGACAGGTACTTGATAGCACCTGAAATATTTTTGTTTTAAACATATAAATGTTTATATACAATTATATAGTATCTATATGTCTATTCAAATGTCATATCATTAATTGTTTAGAAACTAACACCAAGTTGTAAGGTGTTTCTTGTGGTAACAGGTTGATTGCACAAGAAGTCTCTCACACTAATTTCAAATGTCTATTTTTCTAATGAAAATATGTGCCTGTGTGAATGTGTGTATAAATTTGCATGCACATATAAGCAAATGAAGATGTGTGTGTGTGTGTGTATGTGTGTGTGTGTGTGTGTGGTCCTGAAAACAACCATAGGTGTCATTCTCATGAACCATACTAACCTTTTTTTAAAAAAAATTTATTATATTATATTATATTTTATGTACACTGATCATTTGAATGTATGCCTGAGTGAGTGTGTAGGATTCCCTGGAACTTCAGTTATAGACAGTTGTGAGCTGCCGTAAGGGAGTAGATTTTGAACCAGGATCCTTTTGAATAGCAGTAATTATTTCCAGCCCCAATGTTAATTTCTTTTGACATGGCATCCTGCGTTTATCTGTACCTCATCAGTAAGTCTAGACTTGCTGGCTAAGAAATGCAAGAGCTTCTTCTACCTCTGACTCCCCAGCCATGAGCTTACCAGGGCATCCCACAGGCCTACCATTTTATGAGGGTGCTGAATATCAAAGTCAAAGTCCTCATGCATGCAAGGTGAGTGCTTGACTGCTAATTTTCTTTTTCAGTTACAGTCAAATATGTTATATGCTGATTAATAAACAAATGATACATAAAAACATTCTAGTCTTATTCTCCTGTTTCTCCCTTTCCAAGTATCATATGATAACACTTTTAAAGGAAGTTACTGCTCTACTCATGTAGGAATAATACCAGTGCAAAAAATGTGCATTCCTTTAAACTGCTGGTTGCCCAACTATACAAGTTGAGATCGCCCATTATCCCCAGGTGCGCAGTCACCTCAGCAGGTTGCTAGACATTTTCACAACTGCAGAGCAAGGACAACCTCAGTATTTTGTCAGAATGGGGATTTAGTGTGATAATCAGGGGACTACTACCAGATGGCAGCATGCGTTGCAGACATTTTGCCAATTATATTTCTAGCTATCAGCACTAGGAAGCCTCTACGGGATCTTTGTAAAAGAGATTAAAAACCTCTAGAGTACTGAAAACACATTTTGATGAAAGAACAGAAACTATGGACTATGTGAGTTGTCCTTATTACAAATTTTATTCTAAATGAAACTTTACTTATATACTTCTAGATGACTTCAGATGTTCTAGGTTTTTCTTGTCCTTTGAGAGTATTTGTCAATAAATCATGTTTTTATAACCATGAACAAACCTAAAAATTCTGGCCTAAGAGTCTCTAATATTATTCCCCTCTGAGATCACAATTTCATTCACAGCTTGAATCAGAACCTCTTTCTAAAACTAGTCAACAGACTCTCTCAAGAATATACTGTTAATCAACAGTTAGTGGCATTTTCTTCAATACATTGTCTTTTCTTTAAGAGACATTATAAAACAGACTAAAAATTAAATCTGTATCACAATCACAGTCAATTTATGACTTATATAATATACAATTGTGATATACATTGGAATATAAAGCAGTGAACATTAATTTTTAGAAAAGATCAGTTATATTTTATGGTATTAACTGAGAGGTTATATTCTAAAATATTTTCTTTAACTTTGTAATATTTAATGTTTAAATGAAAAAACATCCTTTGCATTTATACATGAAATTCCTGAGTACAATTAATTCAAATAGATTCGTAACTAGTAATTCAATGCATGGGAAAAATAAACCTTTACAGAGTAAGTAGAAGCAAAATAATTTGGTAATCATGAAGCAGTGACATCACAAATGAAGACATTGTTATATATGTAAAATATATACTTCAAAAAATTTAATAGTTACTTGTATTTCTCTTCCTTCTTTCAATTTCTGTGGAAAACCAAATCCTATCAGATGGGTCCTGGTTAAATAATACAGAAGGAGAGCTGCACAGTAGAAATATATTTTTCACAAAATAATTATTAGCTCAAAAATAATACTATGAAATGTTTTACTATGGTGAAACATAGGTGTGAACTATAAAGCTACAGTTTCAACTGATTAGCAAATTAGAGAATCATACATAAAATCCACAAAAAATCTATTTTGTGACACATAAATGGAAGTTATACAGTAGAAAGTCCATGTGATAAGCTAGAAAATCAAAATAATTAATGTCTTATTTTTTAATCAAATAATTCTAATCAAATAATTAATATAAACATGCTACCTAATATATATCTTAGAAAATATTATACCACCCAGATGGTAATAATAATAGTGGATCACGGTTTAAAAGGACAGAAGTTTTCTAAGTTAATGATCACAGATATTTTGTAGTTTCAGGCAGGAAGAATAGACAGTCTTGTGACCTTGGAGACATATATTGCCATGATCTTTCTAAAAGCCATGAGACATCAGCACTCCTGGTATGTACCACTATCATCAGTCAAATTCAGTCCTTCCTCACAGTCTCCAGGTTGAAGTTCAACTAGCCCCTGTTCCACATGTTGATATCATGAGGAGCTCTATAAAGAGCTCATCTAATTTTTAAAACAAATTTGCAAGACAGTGATTACTTAACTTTATTTGATATGAATTTTTGTAGCATGTAAGAGTGCTTGGATTTGGTCCCCAAAATAGTATTTCACTACATTACTACAAGGTATGTTTGCTATTGAAAAATATGAAATTAAAAATTCAATTAAGTTTCCATTTAACTTTTCACATACAATCTATTCTTCTACTAAATTTGTTTATGTATTAATCATTCAATAAATAGATAAAATTTGCATAAAAATATGTTAGAATATTTTTCTAGAGATATTATCTCTAGATAGAATATTAGAGATAATAAAAATAAATATATATAGGCTCTGAACAAAGCAGAGGATCACATTTGGTCAGATTCTTATGTAATGATGACATAACCCTATCATGTTTTTGTTAATAATATGGTATGATATGAGTTATTTTAAAACCCATACTTACACACCACAAGGTTAATGACAGACATCCATCTGAAGCCTAGTAGAAGCTATAATTGTGCCCTAACTTTCTGCTTTTATAACTGAAAAAAAAGCACACTTACGCCAAAAATACAACCAATTTTGACATGAGGCCTCTACCATTCTTCACAAAGGATTTATGGTCTGGAAATTATTTTGACATCATTATAAAATCTTTGAGGTCACATTTAAATCTATGATTCAGATTTCCATAAATGACAGAGCTTTTTTTACACTGTATTGTTTTAATTATCTCATTATATCTTCAATGTCTTAAGGGAGATTGAATGAATAGTAAGGAAGCTCATAGCACAAGTAACATAACAGAATCCATAACAAGATATTTTCATTTCCTGTACTCTAGCAGACAACCATTTTGGATGTATTGTATTAAAGTATCTACAGCCTTTTTCAGTGCTAAACTCTAAGTAATCCTTTTGAAGCACTAAGAAACCTTCATTTTCCTTGACTTTTAAAAGTAATATGTATAACTATTAGACAATGTAGTGCTAATAATCGTAACATTGATTAAACATGCATATTAATTAATCACTAATATCTAATTTTTAAAAAAAAATGCCAATGTATGTGGATATAGTTTTTGACTTGTAGTAAATTGAAATCACAAGAGGTAATTCTTGCAAAGGAAAGTGTTTGTGAAACCCAATACTCGGCTGCAATAATTAATGAGTTTACAACCTTTAAAAGAACACAGTGGATGAATGTGGCACCTGCTGACAAGAAGCTTCACATTTCCTTCTACAAATTTACTTGCTTTCTACTTTTGACTGTGATTTTTGTCCTTGCCATGCAAATAGTATTTCTGAAATCTAAGGTCAACAAGGATGGGATAAAAACATAAAAATGTGTGAATGAAGGAAAAAATATAGAAAAGCTTAGAACATATTCAAATCTAAAGAAAAAAATCTCTTTGGGGTAAGTTAAGAATGACAGTGCATCAAGATGATATTCACAATACATGTATTTTCCTTTTCTTTTTTTAATTTTGAAATCACAGTGTCTTTGTGCCTAAAATATTAAACTCAAAATGAAATGTAATAGATTTTGCCAGAAAAAAATGCATGGATCAATATTTTTCATCATTGTTTCTTTTCATGCTACACATATAAGAAAATAAAACACAATAAACATTCCTATATCAATATGTTGGTAAAAATATATAGTTGTATTATGCCCAATGGATTAAACCAGTAGAGGGGAAATATTTATTTTTGTAAATGCAATGGAAGATGATTAACATAGTTCTTGTGTTTGGTTCTCATGTTACCCTGAAATGTATATAGATGCTTCCTATTTCTCTTTAAAAATATATAAATGAAACAACAGAGTATATTGTTAACAGTATCATAAAATTTACTATCACAAATTTTGAAAAAAATTAGAGATGATGGTCATAGTTAATAAAATATTTAAGTCAAAAGATTTGCATAATATGGAGTGATGTCAGAGTGTTAAAAATATATTGAAATTTCTTTGTTTTTTTGCCTTTATTCAAGATCATAAGTCTTTACAGCATATAGTAGCAGAAATATATACATATGTATGGAAAGTAAGAGATATTAGATTTTATCATTGGAAAATGTTAATCTGGAAATTATGATCATATCTTTTCCTACATTAATTCTTCATTGATTGATTTGAGTCTGCTCTTCAGGTCAGCAACGTGTATTTAAAGCACTATTAGTACAGGCAAGTATTGTGGGAGGGGTCACTGGAAGGGAAGCATGGAGCAGGATGTAAAATGAGTATGTAAAGAAAACCTTAAAAACAAATTATAAATATATAAAAAGTACCTTTATTTTATCCTAGTAGAATTTCTCCTAATCCAAAGCTTAAAATTTTTGATCACTAAGGTTACTGACAGTAAAATATGAGGCTGAAGTTTAACATTACTTTCATTGTGCATTTACCTTTGAATGGTAAAGCACATCAGCCTTATATGTTCCCAGAGAGTACTGTCTCCTTTCAGAGTATCCTGTGAATCTGCTGAAAAGGAATAAATCATTGCTGTTTTCTAGTTTCTTGTTGTTGTGGATGGACTTGGTCTACATTCCTAAAAATTCTAGAACTTTATAATCCCTGATTTTAAAAGAAATATCCTTTTCATTTGATCAATTTGTAGACACTGAGGTATCATCAGGACTGGTCTTAGTATTATATAAAATGTCAAAACTGGTTATCTTCCCATGTATAAATGACATACTGTGCAGTTTGTAATAGTTATGGTTTCATGAGTATCTCCATACTGAGACATTGATAACAGTAGCCATATGAATGTCAAACAATATCCCAAACACCTAGTGCATTGATGCTTCCTGGGAGAGATCTAACTCCACAAGAGAGATGGCAGTAGACAAAAACCAGCAAAAAAGACCAAAAGGAGCTTCAAGGAAACTAAGAAGTAGTGTTAATTTTACCAGGGTCTTCTGTGTGGCCTTGATGATTAAGACCCACTCATAAATGGGAACTCATACCTAGTAGGGGAAACTAGGTACAATACTTACGACTGTAAAGGTCTAGACTCAACTGGGGTACTGTTGAGCTGAATCAATGTATCTTCAAACTACTTTCAATATCACATAAAATTTGTCTCCCCAGAATAAAATCCAAGGATTTACAATCCATGGTCCAAAGTTGTTCTTCTACTTGAATATTTATATTGAGTTTTTCTGAACTTTTACCAAACACAGTCATGCTGTACTTTGCATGAATGTTTATGTTGCAACAATTAAGTTGTTTACCTGCCACCAAAACTTTATAGTCAACAAGGAATAAATATTTGTTATCAAAATATTACCTTGAAAGTTTGGTAATCACTTGTTCCAATGATAAATACCTGTAAGGGCTATGTCACCTTAGCTCTGTGGATAATATAGGTTTATAGGAGATAATCCTGAGGGGATTATCTTTCTAAAAGTTAACAAGTGTTTTTGGAGAGTATAGTAATTTAG